>CABHPQ010140335.1:12409-30216 GCA_902168405.1 Peromyscus aztecus | reverse complement strand
AGTTTTAGAACGTCTATGTGAACAGATCATGCTTGCTTTGCAGTGCTGAGGATTCAACACCAGACCTTGCACATGCACCATTTCACAGAGCTGCATCCTCTACCCACCTTCCCGTCATTCTTGCTTCTAAATTTCCTAGTCCATTGTCACCAGGTTTCTAGTTATCCCTTCTATTACCCAAGTTATTTGTTTGCCTGTATGTTATGAATATCTTATTCTACAAATATCTTTAATTCCTTCTAAATTCATCTAATTATCTGTGACTAGCAAATGTAAATATCTGTGATTATTAGAACCATCTTTAAGATCATCTGACTTATTTATTTGTTCATGTTTTCATTCAATGAGCATGTGAGAGTTTCCCATGGGTTGACAACTAAAGGCCTGAGCTATGTCCTTTGACCAATCAGCTGCTTTGCTTGTTTTATCTTCTGCCTCACAGCTGGGCTTCAAAATGACAGATGTGAAAGAGCTAGAAATTACACTAACAGTTACATAGAGAGTGTGTAGTCTAAGACATAAGTGTAAAATTAAATAAATCATTAGAATGTCATCACCATGGAGATATTGATATGTAAAAGACATTACTAAGAAAATGAAGGAAATGATCAAAATATATTGGATGAGACTGTCATCCAATGCATTTTGATCATACTCTCCCATAACTCAATATATTTTGTCACCCTAGTTAGTTTATGAAATGATGCATTATCCACAATTTTCTCATCTGCAATGCTATCATCTGCATCTTCTGCAATGCCATCTCCATCCTCTGCAATGCCATCTCCATCCTCTGCAATGGCATCATCTCCATCCTCTGCAATGACATCTTCATCCTCTGCAATGCCATTATCTTCATTGTCTGCAATGCCATCTCCATCCTCTGCAATGCCATCTCCATCCTCTGCAATGCCATCATCTTCATCCTCTGCAATGACATCTCCATCCTCTGCAATGCCATTATCTCCATCCTCTGCAATGACATTGTCTTCATCGTCTGCAATGCCATCTCCATCCTCTGCAATGCCATCTCCATCCTCTGCAATGCCATCATCTCCATCCTCTGCAATGCCATCTTTATCCTCTGCAATGCCATCTTTATCCTCTGCAATGACATCTCCATCCTCTGCAATGCCATTATCTCCATCCTCTGCAATGACATTATCTTCATCGTCTGCAATGCCATCTCCATCCTCTGCAATGCCATCTCCATCCTCTGCAATGCCATCTCCATCATCTGCAATGGCATCATCTTCATCCTCTGCAATGCTGTCTTCATCCTCTGGTCCACTCACTTTGTGCTGTGGAGAGTCATTTCATTTCTAACTGAGATAGAAGTACTGCTAGAACTAAGGTGAGACTGGCTCAGCTGTATGGTAGTAGATTTTGCTCTCCTTAAATTTGCCATTCGTTAATAAACCTATGCTCAATTATCTGAAGCTGTGCGATTGTTGATTCCTGTCTTAGTTAGGGTTTCTGTTGCTGTGATAAAACACCATGACCAAAAGGGAGGAGGTTTATTTTGGGGAGGAAAGGGTTTATTTTGTTTATTCTTCCTTATGACAGTCTATCATCCAGGGAAGTCAGGTCAGGAATTCAAGGCAAGAGCTGGTACAGAGGCCATGGAGGAACACTGCTTACTGGCTTGCTCCTCTTGGTTTGCTCAGCCTATTTTCTTATACAAACCAGAACCACCAGCCCAGGGGTGACTCTGGCCACTATGAGCTATGCGTTTCCCACATCAAGAAAATGAACCACAAGTTTGCCTACAGGCTAATCTGGTGTGGAGGCGTTTTCTCAATTGAGGTTCTTTCTTTCAAAATGATTAGCTTGTGTCAAGTTGACATAAAACCTAGCTGGCACAACTGACACTTTGTCGACTTGACACAAAAATACACTACTGTTAAACCATCACCTTTTCTTTCTTGTTCATCTTTGAAGACCTCATGTTAATATTAATATCATAATATAAATCCTTCCAGATTCTCAAAGTCCTATATAGCCTTTACAAATTCAAACACTTAATACAGTTTGGTCTCTATAACATTTAAAATCTCCTTCAAGGTTCAGAGTTTCTCGAAAATACCCATAGTCTCTCTAGAATATAAAACCTCTTCAGTGTCTCTCAACTGTGGGCTCTTGTAGGAGCAAAATGAGTTAAACAAGGGTACAGTCACACTCTAAGCAAAACAGAACTCCAACAGTGGAAGTAATTCAGTGTTTCACATTTCGGACATTGTTCTGTTGCTGTGAGGAAACACCATAACCAAGGCAACTCTTATAAAATGAAGAATTTAATTGGGGGCTGGTTTACAGTTTCAGAGGCTTAGTCCATCATGGTGGGAAGCACGGAAGTAAACATGGCAGACATGGTGTTGTAGAAGTAGTTGAGAGCTATGTCGTTTTTTTTTTGTTGTTTTTCTTTTTTACAAAATAAAGTACAATAAGATAAAAATGAAAACCATCATATTGTTGTATAAGACAAACCAATAGAAAAACAAAAGAGCCCCAAGAGAAGGCACAAGAATTCTACTCATTTACACATTCAGGAGTCCCACAAAAGTACTAACTGAAAGCTATAGTTTGTACGCAGAGGACCTGGTGCAGATCTGTGTAGGCCCTGGGATTGCTGCTTCAACAGAGGGCTACAGCCTGATTTGAAGACAGAAGGGGAGACACTGAGCTTGGCATGGGCTGCTGAAACCTCCAAGCCCACCCCCAGTGACACACTTTCTCCAACAAGGCCACATCTCCTACCCTTTCAAATACTGCTACTTCTTGGTGACTAAGCATTCAGATAAGCCTATAGGGGCATTCTTATTCAACCCACCACAAAGACTCATGCTGTAAACTGCAAAAATATATGAAGTGGGATTTCAGCTGATTATGACAAACTAATACCTGGAAGAAGCCAAGGGCCTTCCCGCGGTCAAGCCGAGGCTCAAGGAGTCTTGGCGATACTGGCTTTTGATTACTAGCCGTTTCCTGATTGTAGCTTTTCCATCATTCATTGGGCACTATTTCCCCTCTACTAATGGAATATTTAGATAACCTTCTGTGCAGTAACGCAGCCAGGATCCCTGACTACAGGCCTTTCTGTCATTATCATCATTAGCAGCGTCCTGACAGGACCATCGCCGGGTGGATGAAAGAATCTTATCAGAGATACCTCTGTACTCTCTAAAAACAGACTTAAGCATCCAGACTATCTGCTTGAGAAGGTCTGGCGGATGTGCTAATTAAGCTTAACTTTCTCCCTTTCCAAACTCAAAAAATGTACCACAGGCTTACCTAGAGACCAATGTGGTGGATTAATTTTCTCAGTTGAGGTCCCCGCTTCCAAAATGACTCTTGCTTGAGGCAAATTGACATAAAACTAACCAGCAAAATGTTCAACTCTATTTTTTTTCCAATTTTCCCTATTCTCTGATAAAAATTCCTGTGACAGCAGGAAGTTGTATTAGAGAATGCTGACACTGGAGATTTATGGAAGAGCAAGAATGAGGACAAGTTGTCAGGGAGAAGACGGTGCTCAGGGTTAGTGCATTCTGCCTGGTAAGTCAACAGGAACAGGTGACTAGCACCACACAGCTGTGATTCAGCACATGTTTTCGTTATCTCTGGGGACTGGAAGCAGAAACTGACAATTGTCCTACTTCCTGCTTTGAGTTCTCCGTTGACTCTCAACCCTTACTCATAACTTCTGCTACTTTTTCTTCTGCTCATTTTACCCCAAACACAGTGCTATCAACACAGTATCCTCAGGCATAACAAGATGACACTAAGTTTTACTAAACAAAGGGCAATTATATACTCATCTGAAAAACACCCCTCGACCATTTGAAGGAAGGAGGGGTTTTTTTCCCCCTCAGGCTCTGGTCTTACCACCAAATGACCTTGCTACTCAATCTCCATTTTGTTCTTCTGATGTCCAGAACTCCTGTCTTCCTCTCATGTTACTAGCAAGCAACCTAAACATACCTGTGAAATTTTTTATGCAAAACAATTTAGCCATCAAAGTCACCTAGAGTGGTTATGAGTTCTTTTGCATAACCATGAATAGGCTTTCTTTCTCCAAAATGATAATATTGCTGTTTGGAAGATTAATGAAATGACAGACTTCATCCTTTTGAATAACATTTATTCCTTTCTATGGCAATAGTCAAGGGATTGTGTGCAAACGCATTAGTATCTCTGAGCCTTGATTTTCTCACCTCCCTCACATGGTTTTCTTGAAGATTAAGTGCAAAAACCAATGAAACACTAGCCAACTGGTAGCTGTTACTATTATTAATCAGAGGTAATTGGCACTGGAAAGGAAATTAATGAGGGCAACACTAAGCAATGCCAGCCAATGTGTACAGCCAGAAGCTGACTCACCAGGCTGACGTCAGGGTACTATACTCTAGCATTCTTTCCTTGATTCTGCTGGATGCCACATATTCCGGCAAATACAATGTAAAAATATTAAGCAAATCCTCTCATTTGAAAGCTAAAAATATTCTTTCCACCACCACCCTCAATGCCTCCACTAACCGTAAGAGATGGCATTTTCTATCTCACTCATGTTGTTTACTTCATTCTTGCTGAGAGAACAGAGCTGGACAAGAGCCCAGCGAAGTGCTACACGCTTCTGCAATACATTGCCTGCAATATTTCTGCTCGGAGAATAAACTGCAGTCAGTTTTACAAGGATCTTAATTTCCCAGTGAAGCAAAGGTTGCTCTATAGATAATCTGAAAATCACTTCAGCTGACAGATGAATAAATATTAATGAAGTATCTTCTCCTAAGAGCCAACTTTAGAGTAAATACCATGAGGTGAACTTGAGTCAGCTTCCATCAGCCTACTTCTTGTTCCCAGGTTATCCTCACAGCAAAGTAAACCCTGGATTTTTCTGAACAAAACCCCTCCTTTCCATTCTCTTCTCTTGTCTCCATTTCTCCCCTCCCTTTCTCCTACCCTCTCTTCTCCACTGTCTTTTTGTGTTTCCCTTTTCCATGTTATAAGATCATTCCTGTTATTAAAACATGGTGGCCTAAGATTGTTTCAATTTTGTGCCAACCATTTGTAAAGCCACCTGCTACATAATTTGTGTGCATAATCTCAATTATTCTCTCTCAAACACAATGAAAGAGATATTATGCTCATTTTAAAAGACATAAAATTAGTGTTCAGAGCAGTTAATGCACTTGAAGATGGCCATACAACCACTAAGTAAAATGACAAGATTCAATCTAGGTCTGTTCTTATGCTTTTAACCACAAAATACCTTCTTCCTGTGTATGACTTTCAGCTCAAAAGGTCACACTATTTGGCCATGTTTCAATGTGAAATTGCAAACAATCTGAAATATCTAAAATTGTGTATTTTTCCAATAAACTGAGAATACTGCAGCATTACTAATGGTTAGTCATTTTGACAAATTTAATAACTTATGTGATGGCTATGTGGTAATACACAGGCAATTAACTATTCCTAACTCTCATTACAAAGTTCCTTCCTCTGCAAACTCTACCTTCTACCTTCTGTTATACCAACATCTGCTTAGTGTCTGAGGCCCTGCACGACCTAGCTTCAGTACAGCATTTCAGCTTCATTTCCCCCGGGTTCTCACAGGTAAGTTACCCGTCTGCCAAGTGAAACTAAAGAGCTCTTTACATGCCACTAGGATGTTTTAATTCACAGTAAAAGAAGAAAGTAAACGTTTCTGCAGTGAAAGGGACAGAAATTGACCTCCATGTGATACCACTTCATTCAAACTAGAAGGTTTATAATTTTGAAAGTGGAAATGTAAAGAAATTGGAACCCTGGGGGCTTTGCTGCTGAGAATATGAAATGGCACAGCCACAGAAAAACAGTTTGGCAGTTTCTCTGAAGTTGAATATGGAACTGTTACATGATCCAGCAATTCAAATCCTAGGCATATATTCAAATGGAAAGCAGGGACTCAAAAAGACATTTAGAGACTCACGTTCATTTTCCCAGTAGACAAAAGGTAGAAACAACCCAAGTGACCACTACCATATGAGGAGATAAAGAAGCATGTATACTCAAACAATGAAGCATTTATTCAGCTACAAAAAGGAAGGAATCTGATTTTGATATATGACTCAACATGAATAAATCTTGAAAACATTGTGCTTAGGGAAATAGGCCAGATACAAAAGGACAAATACTATATATTATGATTCTATGAATATGAATTAGAAAATTCATGTACACAGAAAGTAAACAGAAGTGATCACTTTTATACACACACTGCTGAGCAAAGTCATGACACTGGCCCTAGAGTCCACCTCACCACTAACAGTTTAGAATCCACCCATTCCCACTAATTTTTGCTTTAGTCTGTTAGTCAATGCTAAAGACTGAAGACTTTTGTGCAACCTGGAGGGTCCATAGGAAGAACATCTCTAGTAAACTTTCACCCTTCAGGATTCAGTAATCAGTGAAAAGATTTCTTATACATACCAAATCCAAGAGAAGTAGATTTTCTTCTTATTGAAAGAAAAATGTAAGCATTTCTTCTGCTACTAGAGATAACACTCTACATAAATTTTGCAGTAATTGCAGCTGCAGCCATTTATTAGGAAATATGATATTACTCTAGGAGCCATTATAGACATCCAGTGGAGTAGAGATGCTAGGAAAAATGATGTAGAATTTCACGTGGGCATTCTTCCACTCTTTTGCCTATCATTGATTTCTGAGTGCTGGTTCGAACTATAGAGTCTTTCAAATTTACTCATTCAAATATTATCATCAGAAGACCCAGAAGTAAGAAAAGCAAAGCACATATTCATGATGTAAACATCTCTGACTTTTGAAGCTGGAAGACTCCTGCTAAAATCTTATCCTGTTTCTTTCTGGCTGGTGAGTGAGTCATTTAAACTTGTTCCTTCATAATCTCCGTTCACAAAACAATTATCTGTTCTTCCTACTTCACAAGGGCATGCTAAGGACAAAAAATAATGGTGACTGTGAGAGGAAGTTGTCAGGGTCACTTGCAGTGATGGCGATGATGGTGTTTATAGCTAAGGCAACACCATAGTTTCTATTCTCATAGGAAAAAAAGGATCAAATAGGACCTTCATGTTCCACTTATCTTTACTTATCTTAGGTTGTAAAGATTTGCTCCTCAGCTAAAAGGCAACCTCCTAAGGGAAACCATGAAATGATGCTTAGTTTACTCTATGAACAGTAAATATTAATGAAGCGCACCTGTTAAAATATTCGTTCACATCCCCATTTTATCCTAAGTGCTTCTACCAGGACATACCCTCCTTGCCGCTAAAAATAACTATTTGACATTTTCTTAGTGAAGACTTCAAAGGATGGTGATTGTGAACGTGAGTTGTAAGGATCCATTTTGCACATCGAGATGGTAATGACAACTTTAAATCATGCCATTCATTTAAAAGTTTACAAGAGTTGTTGTGAATGGAAAGCAGAAACCCATCCCTACACTCTGCCTGGCATTGTGCCCACCTATTCCAGGAAGGGCGTAACACAACATTTTTAACATTGGAAATTAATATTGCCTTTATCAAGAGAATTTAATTGTACAATCCCTTTTTAAAAAAATAATTCTAAATGGCTTCTTTTTACAAAGGTGTTTATTATATTAGGAAACAAAAAATAATCTGATGCTCAGCAAGTAATGGCCGGATAACTCTGACATCTGTGGTACTTGATGAGTTGTTTCCTTTTCCTTCACACACTTCTATGCTACCTATGACAAGCATGCTACTCCTGTCATAGGACATATACAGCAGATTATATTGGTGGGAATAAATTAAGAATCATTTCCTCACAATAATGAACTTATCTCTATCCCTTGCTTCTTTAAGTCTATTAAAACAACCATGAAGGAAGTATGTTGGGTGTCGTTCCACAAGGATGGAAGGTTAAAGAGAAGCAACAGCAGACACAAATGTTTAGAAACCTCTGGATGATTGGTAACTGATTTTGCCTCAAGAAAACTGAGTCCTAACCCTACACCAAAGAACGGGATTGACATCACCTGGTCTCCCAAAGTGTCAGGAATAAATAGCACCAGCCACCATTGGGAATTACTTTTCCAGAGACTCAACCTGCAGTCAGTCTTCTGCTAGTGTGTGGAGGGACAGCCACTGGCCCATGCAGACGGGGGACTCAGGATCAGGACCCTGATTTTTTCAACAGACTTTCCCAAGATCTTCCTGTTGTTTGAGTGACTTCTTTTGTACAAATGGTGCCTGATGCTATTTATCCTGACACTTTGGGAGACCCTGTGATGTCAATCCAGTTCTTTGGTGTGGGATTAGCAGTGGGGTAGGGGGGCCTGGTGAAAGCTGGACAGCTCTGCAAGTCATAATTGGCAAGGCCTGGGTTCAGTGAGAGACCCTGCCTCAACAAATCAAGTGGTGAGCCATCAAGGAAAATATGGAATGTCAATTTTAGGCCTCCACACATGTGCACAGAGAGGCATACACATACCATACACACATTACTCACAAAAAAATTAAAATGACACTAGGTGAGCAGCTCCTGAAGAAGGAGACTCAAAGCTCAAAGTTAACTTCCAACCATCACACACATACACATACATGTGAATACATGCATACACACACAAACCTGCATACAAAGACACACACACACACAAGGATGGGGGAGAGAATTAGGAGTGCTTAGGTTTGAGTTAATAGGAAGCCAACTAAATAAATAATATAAAAAATACAAATAACTCTAGAGAAATTTAGTGGAAATGTAACCAAAATATATGTCTTGGCTGTGAACAGCACTCACTTGGTCATAGTAACACCAACACTGGACAATGATCTAACTTCACATATAATAAACTCTTGGGAAAATAGAACAATGAGAAAAATGTGTGGGTTGAGTATATAGAATGTATTATTTATGAAAATGGATAATTAAAATAAAACTAAGTAATTGTCTGTTATAGTGGTGAAAACTTAGCAAATAAGTTACTTTAAAATATATGGTAACTTTTAACAACCAGGTAAACAGACATGACACTGGCAACCACAGGTAAACAGACATGATGGAGATAGGTGCTGTGGAACAATCCTTTCCTATGCTATGAATATGTATTACTCTCGTTGCTTAATAAAAAGCTGACAGGCCAGTAGCTGGGCAGGAAGTTAGGCAGGAAAGTCATACTGGGAATGATGAGAAAAGGGAGGGCAAGACATTGGCCAGTCACTGGGCAAGCAGGACATGTGAAAAAATGAGGTAACAAGCCGTGAGTCACATGGCAAATTAAATAGAAACGGGTTAATTTAAGTTGTAAGAGTTAGTTAGTATTAAGCCTGAGCTGTTGGCCAAGCATCTATAAGTAACAATAAGCCTCAGTTTGGCAATTTGGAAGTGACTGCTGGGATGGGAACACTCCACCTGCAGAAGGGGAGAGTGAGGCCTTTCCTGATGATTCCTGGGAGACGTGTTGGCAGTTTATAATATGTCTGTACATAATTTTTATTTCTAACACAATAAAATATTTTAAAATAAAATAATTTTTAAAGGTTTGTGAACTATTTACTACCAGAACAAAAGTTACCCTTTCACTATCATTTTGCTCATCTCTGTAACTTACTCTTAAGAACACAGACTGGGAATTTAAACCTGTCAAGACTAGACTAAGTAGAACTCACATGTCGTTGTCTACTTGGGACACATCCCTATGTGGTTCTCCAGGTTTATTCAATAAATTTTTGAAGATTGAGACATACTTGCTGAGAAATTAATGTAACTCACTGTAGTAAATAACTGCTGTTTTTTAACCTGTGCAGAGTCCCCTCATTCCTCCTAATAACTCACCACATTTCCTGTTATTAAGGTGACGTTGACTGCCTTTCATCCCACTAGAGCAAAAAACATATTAATGCACACACAGCCTTCTCACTGTGGCCACAGGTTGACCATGTGAATGAAGAGGACACATGATTCCTCTGACACTTACTAATAGAGTTCTGAGAAAGAGCCCAGTCTCCCTTCCTTTCAGATTATGACCCCACTGGGTATCTTCTACTCAGTCTTCACAACAATTCAGTAACATTAGCATTATCATTTCATAGGGAGTCCGCTCAAACACAAGCAGGTTGAATTATGTAACCAGGAATACAGGACTAGTTGGTCCACAATGACTTCAGGCCCAGACATCCTGATTCCTGTTTCCATGCTCTGACCACTTCACTGTAATAGGAGCTATTTGTTCAGTATTTTACTTCCTCCCATCATTTCCACTTGAGCGGCTGCAGCACCCTAGGAGTAGGAACCTAGATTCTACTAATTCTCAGTCTATATGGCCTTGGAGGTGGAACATGTGGCCCAGGCCTGGCCAACCAAAACACATCACTCTTTGCCTAGCAATTGTTCAGGGACTTAAACTTTCCAGTCCCAGTGACTCAGACATTTTTCTAGGGCTATTGGAAAGCTTCTTGCTCTTTCCACCCAGACTGTATGTAT
Organism: Peromyscus aztecus; assembly: GCA_902168405.1. Lineage (NCBI taxonomy): Eukaryota > Metazoa > Chordata > Mammalia > Rodentia > Cricetidae > Peromyscus > Peromyscus aztecus. Next base: position 19,743 of record CABHPQ010140335.1, on the reverse strand, counting down.
AGTCATGTGAGAGTGTGGTTCTTACAGACACCTTGTCAGCCAGCATGTAAATTCTCATGCAAAAGACTTAGTAGAGGAAAACAATTAGGGAATGGTGAGAGACAAGGTCCTTGTCACAGTGGCACTAGACTAAGTGGTTGGTCCAAAACACTACCAGGCTTCCTGACAAGGCTTTGTATCCCCAAGGCCACGAACAATGATATGAGCACAGGGGGTAATTGGTAAGTTTCTATTGAACATGTCATTTAAGTCCTAGATAAAGAATTATCCGTAGGGGCTGAGATTACATGGACCAGTAAGTTTCCTATTATAACTAAGGCATTTAGAGTCAGGTTTCTGTCACTAGCAATTAAGGTACTACCTCAGTAGCCATGTCTCCAAATAAATCCACCCTTCTCAAGACTCACAACAGTCACCCCTTTCCAGAAAACAGCGCCCCATTACCTAACACTGTATCTCACCTTTAAAAATAATCACTGTACACTTGGTTGACATGATTCAAAAGCACAAGCGTTTCCTTTACTGGTTGCTGTAGACAACTAACTCAGTCACAACTTACCTTCTGCCTTCTTCCCTACAGCAGGGGTTTTACATCCTCTGGAGACTGCTGGAGATCTAAGTAGTACCAGATGGTAGGGCGGCTCAACAGTTCCTTTCTTTTAGATGGATTGCCAGCAATAGAAGAGAAAGTATAGAGCAAGATTAGACCGCTGTCTGGGGTGGGGGTGGGGCAAAGCATTAAAACCAACCTCACCCTAAGGTGAAGCAAACTTTCTCGGGTCTTCCTGACTAAAGTCACTTTTGCAGCTTGGTGCAGGGGCCCCAGGAAGTTCGACTCTCACACACAAGAATCCGGACAACCGGATTCTCTTTCCTTGAGAAAAGTGACCCAGCAAAGCAAGCCAAGGGCTTTTAGGAAGACACTAAGGAAAAATGTGCAATTACAGGGTCTAAGACAGTGGCTCCCAACCTTCCTAAGGCTGCGACTCTTTAATACAGTTCCTCATGTTGTGGTGACCTCCAACCATAAAGTGATTTCATTGCTATTTCATAATTGTAATTTTGCTACTGTTACGAATCATAATATAAATATCCGATATGCAGGGTATCTGATATGTGACTCCTGAAGGGATCTTGCCCCACAGGCTGAGAACCACTGCTCTAAGAGAAGGGTTGTCAGGCCCTTAATCTAGAAGCATCTGGAAAGTTCAGGCAAGTAGAGAAGCAATTTGAGTACACCTTGGCAAGGATTTATAGAATGCTGGCTGGGTTTTTTTGTTGTTGTTGTTGTTGTTTTTTGGTTGGTTGGTCGTTTTCCACAAAATATTTGTCAAAATGGATAGATTTCCACTCTGAATTCCTCTCAAGAGAACATTTAACTTCATTTATTGAAGGAAATTGTAGAGAGTTCATACAGGCCTCAACAGAACTTTTGTTTCTCTGTGTGATGTTTACCAGTCCTCTCCTCACACAGGGAAATCTCGTGAGTATATGACCCCTCACTCAGAGTCTCCCAGTTGTGCTAACCTATATGGAATCTGCAGTTATTACCAACTGGTAGGACCTGATGTTCATGCCTTCTCCTCCTCCCCCTGCCCACAACCACCTGTGAGTTAGTGTTAGAAGATGTGGCCCTAGGAGGTAATTAAGACACAAGGGCAGAGCCTTCATGGATAGGGTTGGTGCCTTTATAAATAAGACCCAAGAGCTTGCCAGCCCCTTTCAGCAAGTAGGACAAAGTGAGAGAGGTCTGTTCTATGAGCCAGGAGGCAGGCCCTTACCAAACACTGCACCTGCCAATGGCTTGATCGTGAGCTTCACAGTCTCGAGAACAATAAGGAATGTATTTCAGTTGTTTATAAACTGCCCAGTTTATGTTAATTTTCCTCCCTAAGAATATTAAGGTGCTGAAAGGGGAGTAAAGATTGTGTAATGGGAATCAACTAATGCTTTAATTTGTAGCAGTTTAGAAACTCCCTGTGAAAGCTGTGTATGGGAAAGTGGAGTGAGGACTTGAGGGATGATACACAAGTGATGGACACAAAACTGTGGGCCAGCACAGGAAAGAGAAGACATTTCTCTCTCTTGACTCACTCAGAACCTTCACACTAGCATTTTCCTTAGGAATTCCTCAACATGTTTTGCTGCTTCTCTTTGTGCAAATCATTTTCATAAATTCTGAAGTCTGTGGGATCCCATATCCTCCATATGAGGCAGAGAATTCATGGTGATCATGGCAGAGGCAAATTTAAATGTCTTTAACCCAGAATTCTCAGGCTGGCCTGCAGAATCCTTTGTGTGCCATCCTAACATATGAATTAATTTCTCCAAATTAGTGCTTAGTCTTTCCTTTCTCCTATTACCCTCCATGGTTGAGAACTTGGTCTCTGATTTGCTGCCTGATCCTCCTGCCCTTTTCTGAGTCCAGCATCCTGATGAATAATGCTCTCATTCTCCCTGACTTGTCCCAGTCCAGTGACCTTCCCTCTAATTCCCACTGGCTGTTCTTTCTCTTTGTCACATCTGAGCCTGATCATGCCATGGATCTACTTATTTCCCCAAGTCTTGCACATAGAAACTCTGCTTCCACATACAATACATGTCAGTACTGCTCGGGGTTGACCCTACCTTCAATTTCTACAACTCAGACTTCCAGAAAAGCAAAGCACCTAAAATACAGTTAAGATAGAATGTTTCTGAGGCTGGGCGGTGGTGGCGCACGCCTTTAATCCCAGCACTCGGGAGGCAGAGACAGGTGGATCTCTGTGAGTTCGAGGCCAGCCTGGGCTACCAAGTGAGTTCCAGGACAGGCGCAAGGCTACACAGAGAGACCCTGTCTCGAAAAACCAAAAAAAAAAAAAGATAGAATGTTTCTGAGAATATACTTATTTAGTTGTTGTGGTGGTTTGAATGAGAATGGCCCCATAGGCTCATATACTTGAATGCTTAGTCCTCCATTGTTGAAGCTGCTTAGGAATGATTAGGAGGTGTGACCTTGTTAGAAGAGGTATGTCACAGGGGATCAGCTTTGAGGTTTCAAAAGCCTACACCAGGCCCAATGTCTCTCTCTGCCTGCTGCCTGAAGATCAAGATGTAAAGCTCTCAGCTATTGCTCTAGCACCAGACCTGTCTCTTCTGCCATGATAACCATGGAATAATCCTCTAAAACTGTAAGGAAGCCCCTAATTAAACATTTTCCTTTTATAAGAGTTGCCTTGGTCACATATCTCTTCACAGAAATAGAACAGTGACTAAGACAGAGGTTGGTGCCAGGGACTGGATATTGCTGTGACAGTCCTGATCATACTGTTATCTGGAAGCATATAGAAAACTTTTTGGACTCTTGATAAGAAAAGCAATTGAATGCTTCAAGCAAGGTTTAAAGAGCCATCACAGCAGGATCGTGGAAGGCAGCAGTGCTGAGAGTAACGTAGACTACGGTGACTTGGCCCAAGAAGGTTCAGAGGAGAGTAATATTACAGAAAATTCTTGTGGCATTTTGGCAAATAATGTGGCTACTTTTGCCCTTGTCCTAAAATTTTTCCAAAGGCTAAATTGAAAAGTTTTGGACTAACATTGTTAGCAGAGGAGATTTCAAGAAAGCCTAGTATTGACTGTATCCTATGGTTATTAGTGATCTTTTGCATGCCTACAATGAAAAAGAACAAGTAAGGCAAAGAGAAATAGAAATGTAGGGTTTGAGGAAAGAGGAGCATCAGGAAATGTGATGTTGGAACCAAGTTCTGTATTCAAGGAGATTAAAAAAAAAAAGCTTAAAGAGGATTGCAACTGTTCCCTGAGACACAGCCTGCCAACACCTGATTGGACTAAGAGGTGAGTCTTTATCCTCATACCCAAATACCCCAGCCCCTAGGCTTTGGGTCCAGGGACTCAACCCTGTGCCTCCACACCACCACCCATTGCAGTCCCAGTTACAGGCGAGTTGGCAGGCAGACCTCCTGCAGGCAGGTCAGACTACCACCATCCCCCATCAGACCCTGCAACCCACAAGTCCCACCTCCCCCAAATTCCACCCACCCTCCGAGACTGCAACTGTTCCCTGAGAGAGAACCTGCCAGCACCAGATTGCACTAAGAGCTACTCCCTGAGACAGAACCCACAAGCGCCCATTAGACTAAGAGCTGCTCCCTGAGACGAAGAATCCATCAGCACCGATTAGACCAAGAGCTCTCACTGGACCAAGAGTATTGATCAGACCAAGAGAGGCTCCCTCAGACAAAGACACCGCTTGCACCAAGTAGAGAAAGAGATGGGTAGACACCAGTGCAAAAATATAGTCAATAATATAAAAACCAATATGGCTCCATCAGAACCTACATCAGCAAGACCTGAACATCCCAACACAGAAGAAACAGAAGAAATCGACCTTAAAAATGACCTTAAGAAGATGATAGAGATCTTTAAAGAGGAAATGAAAAATTCCCTTAAAGAAACAGAAGAAAAGTCAAACAAAAAATGGGAAGATATCAGCAAATCCCTTGAAAGCCAAGAGAAGGCAATTAAACAAGTGAGGAAAACAGTTCAATGTGGTGGTATTATGTTCCCCAAAATATTGTGTACCTTAATAAACTTATCTGGGGTCAGAGAACAGAACAGCCACTAGATATAGAGGCCAGAAAATAGTGGCACACATGCCTTTAATCCTATCACTTGGGAGGCAGAGATCCATCCGGATCTCTGTGAGTTTAAAGTCACACTGGAAACAGCCAGGCATGGTGACTCACACCTTTAATCCCAGGAAGTGATGGCAGGAAGCAGAAAGGTATTTAAGGTGTGAGGACAAGGAGCTAGACCCTGGTTAAGCTTTTAGGCTTTGAACAGCATAGTTCAGCTGAGATCCATTTGGATGAGGACTCAGAGGCATCCAGTCTGAAGAAACAGGATCAGCTGAGGAACTGGCAAGGTGAGGTGGCTATGACTTGTTCTGCTTCTCTGATCTTCCAGCATTCACCCCAATACCTGGCTCCAGGTTTGTTTTTATTAATGACTCTTTAAGATTCATACTACAGTTCAAGATTTGAAAACTAAAATCGAGACACAAACTGAGGGAATGCTGGAAGTGGAAAATCTGAGGAAATGAACAGGAACTACAGATGTAAGCATAACCAACAGAATGCAAGAGATAGAAGAGCGGATCTCTGGCCTTGAAGATACGATAGAGAAAATAGAATCATCAGTCAAAGAAAACACTAAAGCCAACAAATGTCCAAGAAATTTGGGACACCATGAAAAGACCAAACCTAAGAATAATAGGGATAGAAGAAGAAGAATACCAACTCAAAGGCACAGAAAATATATTCAACAAAATCATAGAAGAAAACTTTCCCAACCTAAAGAAGTTTGCAGAACACCAAATAGACTGGATCAAAAAAAAAAAGTCCCCTAGCCACATAATAATCAAACCACTAAATATACAGAATAAAGAAAAAATATTAAGAGCTACAAAGGAAAAAGGCCAAGTAACATATAAAGGCAGACCTATAAGAATAACACCTGACTTATCAATGGAGACTCTAAAAGCCAGAAGGTCCTGGACAGATGTCTTGCAGACACTAAGAGCCCATGGATGCCAACCCAGACTATTATACCCAGCAAAACTCTCAATCAACATAGACGGAGTAAACAAAATATTCCATGATAAAACCAGATTTAAACAACATCTTTCCACAAATCCAGCCCTAAAGAAAGCACTAGAAGGAAAAATCCAATGTAAGGAAGTTAGATACACCCATGAAAACATAGGAAATAGATAGCTCCACACCAACAAATACCGAAGAAGGGAAACATACAACACTAACACCAAAAAAAATAACAAGAATTAACAATCACTGGTCATTAATATCTAATAATATCAATGGTCTCAATTCATCTATAAAAAGACACAGGCTAACAGAATGGATACAAAAAAGATCCATCCTTCTGTTGCATACAAGAAACACACCTCAACTTCGAAGACAGACACTACCTCAGAATAAAAGGCTGGGAAAAGACATTCCAATCAAATGCATTTAAGAAGCAAGTTGGTGTAGCTATCCTAACATCTAATAAAATAGACTTCAAACTAAAATCAATTGAAAGAGATCGGGAAGGACATTGCATATTTATCACAGGGAAAATCTGACAAGATGAAGTCTCAATTCTGAATATTTATGCCCCAAATATAAGGGCACTTACATTTGTAAAAGAAACATTACTAAAGCTTAAATCGCACATCAAACCCCATACACTAGTAGTGGGAGACTTCAACATCCCACTCTCACCAATGGACAGGTCTGCCAGACAGTAATTTAACAGAGAAATAAGGGAACTAACAGACATTATGACTCAAATGGACTTAATAGATATCTACAGAATATTCCACCCTAACACAAAAGAATATACCTTCTTTTCAGCACCCCATGGAACCTTCTCTAAAATCAACCACATGCTTGGTCACAAAGCAAATCTCAACAGATATAAAAAAAATTGAAATAACCTCCTGTATCTTATCGGACCACCATGGCTTAAAGTTAGATTTCAACAACAACAAAACAATGACATCATGAAATTTGCAGGCAAATGGATGGAACTAGAAAATATCATACTGAGTGAGGTAACCCAGACTCAGAAGGACAAACATAGTACGTACTCACTCATAAGTGGATACTAGCTGTGAGGGAAGGGATGGCCAGACTGCAACCCACGGCTCCAGAGAGGCTAGCTAACAGGGAAAGACCCTAGGAGGGACACATGGATCACCCAGTGAAGGAGAAATGGATGAAATCTACATGAGTGGACTGGGAGTGGGGGGTGGCAGAGGGCAAGGAGTGGGGGATGAGAACATAGGGAAATGGGAGGGTCAAGCTGGAACAGGGACAGAGTGGGAGGGCAGGGAGGGAGATACCATGATAGATGAGGACATCATGGGAATAGGAAGAGGCAGGGTGCTGGGGAGGCTCTCAGGAATCCACAAGGATGACCCCACCTTGGAGTGTTGGCAGCGGTCTAGAGGGTGCTTGGACTGGTCTACTCTGGTGACCAGTCTAGTGAATACCCTAACCGTCATCACAGAGCCTTTGTCCAGTGACTGATGGAGGCAGATGCAGAGATCCATGGCCGGGGGCCAGGCTGAGCTCCAGGAACCTAATCGATGAGAGAGAGGAGGGATTCTGCATGTGAGGGACATTGAAATCTTGATGGGAGGACATGCAGAGATGACAGGCCACACTAGTGGAGCTCATGAACTGTGGACTGGTGGCTGTGGAGCCCCCACGGGACTGGACTAGGCCCACTGGATATGGAAGACGGTTGTTTGGCTCGAACTGTTTGGGGGG
>CABHPQ010140335.1:2035-12309 GCA_902168405.1 Peromyscus aztecus | reverse complement strand
GGGAGCTGTACAGAAGAACCTTGCTGGGACGTCCCATAGTGGACTGAGCAAGGGGGAGCTGATCAGAAGAGCCTCGCTGGGATGTCCCATAGTGGACTGAGCGAGAAAGAGCTGGTAACACTGAGCCAGAGATTGTGGCTCTCCAGGAGAGGAGCAGGATTGCTGTGTCCTGCGGGGAATCCATCCCCCATCATACCATCATACCAGGTATATCCTGACTTTCCCGAAAAGTCAGGATACCCTTCCTTGCTGAAGCAGTTCCAGGCCTGACTCTCCCGAGAAGTCAGAAAAACCTTCCTTTCCAAGGTTGGGCTGTTTCTTTGCAGTCTCAGCCATCAGAGCTGTGCCAAACAGCTCCAGGTGTCCGGGACACCTTCAGGGCAGAGCTCTTGTCCTAAGTAGCTCTGAGGTGTCCGGGATACCTCGCCCTCTAGGGCTGAACTGTCCTCGCAGTTTCAGCCATCAGTTTACTAACATTTGGTGCCGAAACCCAGGGCACCAAACCCAGAGCTTTTGCAAGCTTTTGCAATTTACTAACACCCAGTGCCTGTGGTGTGACACCTTGCAAAGCCTTGGTACAGTGGGGAGGGACTTGGACCTGCTTTGGCTCAGTGTGCAGGGGTCTGCTGACTCCCCATGGGAGACCTTGATTTGGGGGATGTGGGGATATGGGGTGGCTTGGGAGAGAGGGTTGGAGAGTGGGAGGAGGGGGGATCTGTGGGTGGTATGTAGAATGAGTAGAAAATTTCTTAATAAAGAAAAATGAAAAAAAAAGCTTAAAGAAAAGCCTGTTGCAAAATGGAATAAAGGGAATGGCAGCCTCAGGGCAAGACCTCACTCAGCTGATCCTGCAATTTAGTAAAGGCAAAAGCCTGAAGGATTTCCTGGGCCTAGACAACAACAGAAAGCTTATATAAATGTAATTCAAGAAGGGGTCAGATTCCAGCCCCAACAAGCCCAAGAATTTCACAACTTTGGCCACCGTGGTTCTGGCTTTAGAGAAAGAAAAGGGTTATAGAATCTTCCTCCATGGCTAAGGAAAGCCATTGAGGCCAGGTGTGTAACAGGGGAGTCCTTGCATGGAGGCCTGAAGTGGTTATTGTGCAAACCTGTGAAGATGGAACCTGGGTTGTACTAGACCTCAAGATGTTGGAAATGCCAGAACCCTGGGATACCTGCCAAGGAGAGCTACGCACAAGCTGTGGAGCCAGTACAAGAGAGCAAGAGGGTCGCCGCCAGCAAAAGTGGGGGGAGCTGGAGCTCTGAAGAAGACTTTGACATCAGACATGGAGACACAGAATTTTGAGTTTGCCATGTTATTTTTTGGTCTTGCTTTGTCCCAGTACTTCCTCACTATACCCACCTTCCTCCCTTTTGGAATGGTAACATATATTCTGTGCCATTGTATGTTGGAAGTATGTGATCTGCTTTTTTTACTTTGATTTTACAAGAGGCTGGTTGCAGTTAAGAGATTGCTTTGAGTGTCAGAAGAAACTTGGACTTTGAAAAGTGTTGAGACTGGTAAACACTATGGGGACTTTGGAAGTTGGAGTAAATGCATTTTGCATTATGATATGGCTATAAGCCTATCGTAGCCAGAGAGTGGAATGTGGTGGTTTGAATAAGAATGACCCCCAAAGGTTCATATATTTGAATGCTTAGTTCCCAGTTGGTGAACTGTCTGGGAAGGATTAGGAGGTAGGTGTAGAAATCCACTCTGGGGACTTTTTGGTTTCAAAAGCCCACACCAAGTCCAGTCTGTCTGTCTGTCTGTCTGTCTGTCTGTCTGTCTGTCTGTCTCTCTCTCTCTCTCTCTCTCTCTCTCTCTCTCTGCTTGCTGCGTACAGATCAGGACACAGAACTCTCAGCTACTGCTCCAGTGCCATGCCTGTCTGCTTCCCACCATGTCTAACTTCTAAAACTGTGAACAAACTTTCAATTAAATGCTTTCTTTTATAAGATTTGCCCTGGTCATGATGTCTCTTCACACATTAGGACAGTAACTAAGACAAAAGTATACTACTCTGCTTGCTTATTTTCAACTGGATTTGTTATCTTTCTTTGTCATATCAGTAATGTCATTGCTTTTAGACTAACAAATTCTTTCCTTTGGGGTTTCTATTGGACTACTGAGTATCAATGCTACAACCCAGACAGTTTACAGGTATCACCAGAAAAGTCTACTCAAAGGTGTTCATTAGCTCACATTTCGAGGAAAGAAATGTTTTCTGTCTAAAAATGTTTTTCCTGATGTTGAATTTTTCTGAAGGAAAGTTAAGACATCTGGATTTGTTATGAAGGAAGAAGGGCAGAAGGCAGTAAAGTGAGGTCACGGAGGAAACCAGGAAGTCTAAGACGAGAGGGAGTAAGTCAAAGCAGTGTTTGGTCTTCCACGTCTCCTTTCCCTTTACTCAGTATTCTTGCTGGACTTCACTCTCATCCCCAGACCCCCTCTCTTCATCAGATCCTCAATCCCCTACTTCCTTGCGTTATTCTTTTGTTGTTGCTGTTGTTCTTTAAGACTATCGTACAACATATTTGGATCATATTTACCTCTTCTCCTCCATCTCCTCCCTAGACTTACCAGGGCTGTACTCTTTAGAAAACTGACTCTCCCGTTTCCAGCAGTTATCAGTTGCCAATAGCTTCTCAGCCGGAAGTGGGACTTTGTACTCAGCACCCATCTCCACACTGGGCTTTGGTTGGGCTTGAATTTGCACAGGTTTTGTGTGTGCTGTCTTAACTGTTGTCAGTTTACATGTTCAGCCATCCTGCTGTGTCCAGAAGGCACTGTATCACCCACCACTTCTGGCTCTTACACCCTTTTCAGCCCCTCTTCTGCAATGATTCCTGAGCCTTGGGAGGAGGGTGTGGGATGCAGATATCCTACACAGGAATGAGTGTTCTGAGGCCTCTTATTCTTAGCATGTGGTCAACTGTGGCTCTCTTTATTAATCACCATCTACTGCAAAAAGAAGTTTCTCTGATGAAGGTTGAGAAGTGCATTAATCTTTGAGTACAATGATAAGTCATTAGAAGCTAGTTTAATACTATATCTATTTAGCAAAACAGTAGTATCAGGTTCTTCCCTATAGTCTATGATCTGTCTTGGCTTGGAAATGGTGCCATTTGTGGATTTAATCTTATGGTACAGGACTTAAGTAAAATCAGAAAGTAGTTGGTTATTCCCATGATGTGTATGTCACTATTGGAACATTGGAAATGTCTTTCAACACCAGTCATTATTGTGGTTTGCAGGGTTCACAGCTAGGTGTGACTGATGATTATTTTTCTTCTCTGAATGTATTCACAGTGCCTTCTAGCACTATCAAAGCTATCCAATTGGGATGAAAGTTCAGGGAAGGTACCAGTTTCATTTCTCTATGTTCTATGACTCAAGTATGTGATGTGTCTTCAATAATAGGGTTTTACCATCAAGTTCTAGAAGGTAACCAACAGCATTAGCATAGCCGGTAGTATCTGGGAATCCAAGGGACCTTACTGGCCAACAACTCCAAAAGCAGTAATGCATTCGTAGCACCAGATGTTTTATTTGTTGACCTGTGGCATCTAGAGGGGGCATTGTTGCCCCACTACAATATAACTCCTTTAGCTCTTTCGAGGCATTAGATAAGCTTCTACAGTAGCAGGGTTTCTACATGACTTTTCCCAAAGGTCTTCGATGTTATTTATCCTGCCCTGTATTCCCTCTTTTGCCCACCCTCATCCCTCATTCCAATTTAACTCTTCCTGTTCAACTCTTCTTCTTTAACCCTTTATATTACTGCATTCTATCTCTCCTTCCTTGAACTGTCCCCCAACCCCAAATACTTCTTACTGTTTTCCTGGCCTCTGTAGATACTCCAAACAAGACACACATTCAAAGGTAACATCCACAAATGAGACAAGACATGCCATATTTGTCTTCCTGGGTTATTTCACTCAGAATGGTTATTTCTGGCTTCATCAATTTACCTGTAAGTTTAATATTTTTTTAATTCTACCCTGTTAATCCCTGTGGTTTCAATGATTCAATATTTGCTTTTCCTGACCTATATTCTGGGAAGTTGAGTGCCACTGGGAAAAAATAATTCTCAGAATATTATATAGAAATAAAATTACAAATGTAAAGTTTTTATTGACAAAATAACATCTGCTAAAACATGTCCTTACTCCAATCTCCAGATTCTGTGAAAACATGGCAGCAACTTTATAGATCTATCACAGAGCTCTATACAAATCTTTATATGTCTAAATTAAGGATCTTTAGACTACCTTGGATTATCCAAGTGAATCCAAAGTAATCTAAAAGTCAAAGGGGGAGAGATGTCACAGTGGGAAAGAGGTTGGAATGATGCACTTTCAAGATGAAGAGAGGCTCCATGAGCCAAATAATAGAAGTATCTCTAGGAGCAGGGAAGGAAAGGACATGGATTTATGGCACAGATGCTCTAGATGGAGCACAGCATTGCTGACATCATGATTTCAGTCCTGTTCAGTTCACACCCAAGCTTTTCATTCTCTGGAACTGTAAAAATAATAAATCAGTGTTTTTGTAAGCCACTAAGATTTGTGTAATTTATTACAGGAGAGATAATAAATACAATTTCCAACTTCAGATGAATCTTCTGCATGTGCTATGAAGACTCCAAACAAAACTATTAGTTCCTTGTCCTTTTGTATGAACATAAGACTTTACTTCCACAAGTGGACTGTATTTACTGTTCCTTAACTCTGGACTAGTCATATCAATTTTTTAACCAATACAAGAAAATGGTACTGCTCCAACTCTAGACCTGGCAGTTAGGCAGCTTCTGCTTCCTCCTTCCTTAAAAGCCTGCTACATGCAAGCAATATGACTCCTCAAAGACCACTGCTCCATAAAGGAGCCCAGCTGAGCACAGACTAGGTGTCAAAGTCATAAATAATAATATGCTGGTTTCTACAGCAACTATGTGGTGGTTTGTTATCAAGCAATGGATAACTGCATCAAAAATACTTTCCACTTGCCATGGTTCAATTTCTTCTCTCATTCCTTTACTTATTCGAAGATGATCTTAACCTTTACTTCAAATAATATATTGCCCCTGTAGTTGGAATTTCCATTCAGCCACCAACCAGCTCCCAAATGAAGACACAGAGATTTGTTAGTAATTATGAATGTTCGGCCTTAGCTTAGGCTTGTCCCACTAGCTCTTTTAACTTAATTTAACCTAATTCTAGTTATCTACATTTTACCTTGGGGCCTTTTAACCTTTCTTTCATTCTGTATGTCCTACTTCCCTGCTTCCTCCTTGTCTGGCTGGCCCCTGGTATCTCCCAGGTGTCTCTTTTTCTTTCTTCCTCTGAGCCTAAATTCATCCTCCTACTAATTCTACCTGCCCAGAAGTCCCACCTACACCTCTTCCATTGCTGTTGACCATTCAGCTTTTTATTAGACCAATCAGGTGCCTTACACAGGCAAGGTAAAACAGCAACATCTCTTTACATAATTAAACAAATGCAACACATCTTTACACAATCAAACAAATATTCTATTCCACAACAGGCCCCCACATTTTTCTCTTGACAGTGTAAAGGTGTCACATGGCAAAGACAATTGAAAGTTGTGGACAAGGACATCATCCTGACCCACATGTGCATGAATCCTTGGGAGTAAATAAAGGAAACAGAGAGGTTGGAGTGATGCCATGAGAGGTCTCAGCTCATCTTCACTAACTTTGAGACTGGGAGAAGCTTCAGAACAGGCAAGATTGGCAGCCTGTAGAATCCAAACAAAGCAGAGAAGCAGGTTCTCTTCTACAGCCTCTAGGAAAGAATGCAGCTAGCTGGATCATTATTTCTGTTCAGGGAAACCTGTGCCAGTCAGATTTATGTTCCACAGAAATGCAAAATATTTGGATTAAGAGTCTAGCATGGAATGGCAGTAAAAGAAAACTGATACACTGTACCCAGTCATGCTGCATTTAATTTTACCCTCTAGGAGGAGGAGTCATAAGAAATGCAATTCAAGGCCAGCCTGGGCAATATAGCAAGACCCTTCATCAAAAAACAGAAGAAAGATAAATGGGGAGAGAGGGTGGGAAGGGAGGGAGAGGAGAGAAGGAAGAGAAGTAATAGGGAGGGAGAAAAGAATAAATTCAGATTACAAGGTTTAAATCTTGACTATCCTATAGGACTTTGGGAAAGTGACCTTTCTGTTCCTATTTCTTTTTTTTTTTTTTTCTTTTTTTGGTTTTTCAAGACAGGGTTTCTCTGTGTAGCTTTGCGCCTTTCCTGGAACTCGCTTGGGAGACCAGGCTGGCCTCGAACTCACAGAGATCCGCCTGCCTCTGCCTCCCGAGTGCTGGGATTAAAGGCGTGCGCCACCACCGCCCGGCCCCTATTTCTTAGTATGCAAAACAAAAACAGTAATGAGATCTCAATGAGGATTAAATGGGATAAAACCCATAATACTTAAACAACACCAGATATACAGTAAGTGTTCAGTATGTGTCTCGACATCATTGCTGGTATTTATTACTTTTATCTTTGATTTTTATCAGGATATTTTTACCTGAAAATCACATATGCTCTTCCCCTTTTAGTTTAAAGAACACACACACACACACACACACACACACACACGCACGCACGCACGCACGCACGCATGCACGCACACATGCATGCACACGCACACACAGATGCCTAGTGCACAGCTAACAACCTGATTCTTCAGTCACCTTCTTAGGATGCTGTGCCTTTAGCTTTGAACAGCTAACTCATCTTGCTTGTTTCTAACTTGCTAGAACAAGCTGTGCTAACACAATTTTTAAAGAGAATTTTCTTACTTCTTGACGACTTAATTACAGTGCTCCTGCCTGATGACTTTGCATTTGAAACCAAGACCTTGAAATAAACACAGTCATTTCAGTTCTTGATGCCACAGAGTGAGAGTTAATTCTCTGATCAGCTTGTCTTGCAGGCTTACAAGCACACCATCACAATAATGGGATGAAAGGAGCCCTACTTGCCAGTGGCCTGGGATCCATTACAGACTTTGGTAGTTCCTACGCTTTTAATTCCTTTTGAAGTATATTGTGTTTGATATATTGAGTATGCTTACATACTGTACATAAGACATACTATCTGGCATTACAGTACACTTATTTAGAAAATAGAAAAATCCTGAAATATTTGATTATTGTAAATAATTTTACTTTTTTAGAAATATGTCAGAAGAAAAAGATTTTAATGCATAAAATATACAGTCCCTTTATTTTTGGTGACTTGAGAGTCCATCCCACAGATCACAATTGTCTAACTTTATGTCTGTGCAGTGTGGAAAGGAACCACTCTTGCACTAGTCTGAACAATCCTGCCCTCATGCTACTGATGGCTATTAGTAGGAAGATGCTCTTCTATTCTCTTGACAGCAATGTTCATAGTATACTGTCAATGAGCACTGTTGAAAGAAGAGCCTTTACTAATGCTCCCTAACTTTGTCAGCTTCAACAGTGGGGAGAAGAGACTGGATTAAGAATACCTGTTTGCCATTCAGTCTTTCTTTCTACAAATTCCTGCTTAGTCTTTGCAGTGCCCTAAAAAGTATGATACTTTCTCAAAAGCTAAGCCATACACTGCTTAGGAGTATACGCACAGACTGATTTTAAACCTCATGAAATATAAAGCAGTACCACCTCTAGGAGATGTGGGGAGAGGGTTCTAATACTTCCATGCAAGGTGGCCAGCTCCCTGCAGACTTCCTGTCTAACACCGTGTTAAATGCTCAAAATGTAAGACCAAAGACCCAGCTCCACTACTCGCTTACCATATGAGCCTATGCATGTAACTGAATATTCTTTCTTTCAAAAAATATGTGTCAAAATGTTCACATATCAGCTATCTCTCTGGGCCTTTTTCTGTGTGTGTAGTAATTTCAAATATGAAAGCAGTTTGAAAACATGGGTACTTAACTAAAGCTGAATATCACCAAAAGTACTTTTATTTATTACAAGTATGTAAATTTTACAATAAACATTTATAAAGGAATGTATGCCTGTAATTCAACAAAAACAATACAGAAATAGGCTGGTTGGAATAAAGAGGGTAAATGTCTATGCAGACAAACCTGGGTTCAAGTTTTGATTCAGCTAGTTATTATGTTTATTTTTTGGACCTCAATTTATTTCATCTGTCAAGGGGGCTAACACTCATAGCCCCATCAGGTTGTTGTTAAACTACTACATCAAAGTAAAAATAACTCTCTGCTAACAGGAATGGAAATGGCCGTAGGAATTATAACGGTTATATGGTCACATCTGTTGTGGGTTATTTGATCACACTGTGACACTTCAAGACTGTGTTAATAAAGTTAACCTTGAATCAGGGGGCAAAACCAGTGACTAGTTGAAAAGAATTAGTCATAGAGTATACGGAGGACGCAGGACACAGATAGAGAGGCACAGGAAGGAACAGGGAGGGACTTGGTTTTGTTTTTGTTTTTTGGTCTAGGAAGTGTAAAGAGGTCATTTGGTCACTTCTCCATCTCTTCTTTGATCTATCAGGTTTTCACCCCAAAATCTGACTCACGGTTCTTTATTGGTAATAGAACAACTTAGATAAACACAACACACATCTCTCCCATGAAATGGAATACTTTAAAAAAACTAACTGCAATACAAGAAATTCATTGCGCTGAGAGTCTCACACATTAAGATATTATACCATGTGGATGCTTTTCCATTACCAAATTATAATTATAAATGCTAGGGGTTTATAAACTTTAATAAAATGGTAAACCATTCCTAAAAATTATAGTTGTACAATGAAGAGTTATGATATTATATTATACAATGAGGAAGTTGTGTATGATGGTGGAACTATCTTAAAGGTCAATTGTTCAGGGGAAAAACAAGATACATACATGTTTATTTTTTAAGAAAAGGGGACTCATGAGATTCAGTATTTGTGGATATTCTATAAGTGTGCATCAATACAGTGTCACTTCAATGATGTCTAAGGAGGGACTGGGATGGGAAACCCCCTCCCAATTCACACCCTGGACCTCTCACCATGCTGTGTATACCCTAGTACCTCATGCCCTCCCTGGGCACACACCTCTTCATGCAGTCATGTTAAGTATCTAAATTTATAATTTAAATAAAATAGATGGGAAATCTGCTAGTTTTTTAAACCCGTATTTCCTATTGCCACAAATAAATAAATTATTTCAGTAGATTCTGGTTCTCAAAACAATGGTTTATGTCAAACCCTAAGTGAATTAAAGGGCACTATCCATGAGAGAAGAAGCCGGAAGCACCTGTGTGCCTCTCAACAGGGAACAAGGTGAAACTTCTCCCTGAAGGACCTAAGCCCAGGCACCATTTGATTCCAGCCTTCTCACTCCCCCTGACTGCAGCAGTCACCTTGGAGAAGCAAGAATAAATTCCCTATTGGGTACCAACAGAAAAACATTTCAGGAAAGGTAAAAGGCCAGCAAGGGACAGACTGAAGACTCCATAGTCTGGGACGACGGATAGAGTAATTTGACTTTATTGCACTTCTAACTTTATTCCTTTTTTTATGTGATTGAAGTGATCACCTTTCATTACCACCTTTCTCCATTCCTCTCTCCTGCTACCTCACCTGAATCTCTTCTTCATTAGGGATGGGATGTGTGAGTGCACACACACCTATGCACACCCGTTCCTCTCTCCTGCTACCTCACCTGAATCTCTCCTTCATTAGGGATGGGGTGTATAAATGCACACTCATCCATGCACATGCGTTCACGTGTGTGGTTGCTGGGATGCACACGGTGGGCGGTCAGAGTCTGACACTAGGTATCTTCTGTTACTGTCCACCACATATTCTCTTTACTCACCCAGAACCCCACAATTTAATTTGGCTAGCCTGGCTGGCCATCAAGGTCCAGGGATCTACCTGGCTCCATCTCCCTCCAGTACTGAGATTCCTGGTGGATGCTGCTGAGTCCAGCTTTTATGTGGATGCTGGAGATCAATACTCAGTACTCATTGAGCAGCCTCCCTAGACTCTCCTAGGCCATTTCAGAGTTTATTTGGAGGAGTCTTAATATAGTGGAATGGTGCCAGGTGTGATGGCAGAAGCATCTAATCCCAGCATTTCCAGCATTCAGGAGGCAAAGGCAAACATTTCTGTGAGCTGGAGACTGGTCTACATAGTGAGTTCCAGGATAGACACATTTGCATAGTAAGACCCTGTCGAGTGTGTGTGTGTGTGTGTGTGTGTGTGTGTGTGTGTGTGTGTGTGTG
>CABHPQ010140332.1:0-24256 GCA_902168405.1 Peromyscus aztecus | reverse complement strand
GTGTGTGTGTGTGTGTGTGTGTGTGTGTGTGTGTGTGTGTGTGTGTGTCCTGCACCTGTTATCTTAGCATTTGGGAGGCAGGAGGACCAGAGGTCTAAGATCATCTTTGGCTACATCATGAATTCAAGGCCTAGGCTCCACAAGACCTGTCCTATCTGGCCTTAACTGTCAAACTGACATAGCTCAGGATAACTTAGAAAAAAGAGAAGAGTCCCAATTGAGTAATTTGTGTAATTTATCAAGCTGGTTTGTGGGCATGTCTGTGAGGGATAGCCTTCATCGTTAACTGACGTAGATGTGTCCAGCCTGCTGAGGAAGGTACCATCCGTAGGCAGGTGGTCCTAGACTGTATAATGAAGCAAGCTGAGCATGAACCAGAGGGAGCCAGAGAGTGAGTCAGCAAGCAAGCAGGGTTCCTCTGTGGTTCCTGCCCTGATTTCCCTCAATAATAGATTGTGATCTGGGAGTTGTAAGCTGAAATAAATCCATTCCTCCCCTAAGTTGCTTTTGGTAAGAGTGTTTTACCTTAGCAACAGAAAGGAAATTAAAAACAAAACAAAAGTCCAGTCACAAAGCAAAACAAAGTCAAAGGCTCAGAGAAGACTGTCAAGCCTAGGGAGTGGACCAGGGGCCCCTGCTACACTGTTCTGAGATGCCGCATAAGAGGTGGTGTTGTCTACATATAAAGAATCCAGATGTTGGTGATGGCCTCAGTGATGGAGACAGGTGGGGTAACAGAAGATGGGACTGTTGTCCTAGTGTTTGGGAGGTTGAGGTAGGAGGATCGGAGTAAAGGAGATGCAAGGCAGAGAGGCTCTCAAAGGCAGGGTGTTCTGCATAGTAACCTCATGGAGAAGGAGTTTGTAGTTGGTTGACTGCCTGAAGGGACTCTAGGCGGCTGGATCGTGGTGAGCATGGCTCTGGCAGGCTTTGCCCTTCTCCCCCATTCCCTCTGCCTTGCTAAAAACTGTTAGATTACATTCCTAAAGCTAGTCACCAAAGTGTATTCCCTTATTTGGCCACTTCCTCCTCCTGAGGCTGATTACCAACATCCAGCTATCAAGGTATTGAAGTCCAGTAATCAAAAGCCCCTTTTGGCTCACCTAATTAACATGCCCAATCAAAATATACCCCCACACCCTAGTCCATTCTAACACAGACCTCCCCCTTCTCTTAGAATAACACCTGCAAGGTCATTTGCTGCTGTTTTCTGCCTGATTCAGAAAGCAGCCTCTTTAACTTTTCTTCCTGCTTAATAAAGGATCTCTCTGTGGAAACAGGTGTTTGGGTGGGGTTTGTGCCTAATCCGGGATCTAGGAGGGTACCCCGCCCCGGCCCCTTGCTGGGAGGGTCTCCTTCACTGGCTACAGAGGGTGAAGAGAGGAGAGATATCCAAAATGAGTCCCACACTTATGATCTGTGCTACTGGAGAGATTCAGCTGTCTATCACAAAGCTAGACAGCGGGTTTAGGATGCTGGTCATTAGTTGTCTATCACAAAGCTAGACTTTGGGTTCAGGATGCTGGGCAAGGGAGTAGAAACTGGAAGCTGCACTCTTCAGCTTCAAGTCTTCCCGGGACTCTTCGGGATTGCTTTGGTTTGGATGTGAAATCTCCTATAGGCTTGAACACTTGGTTCCTAGCTGGGTTGTCATTTAGGAAGGTGGTGGAACCTTGCTGGAGGAAGTAGATCATTGGGGGTGGCCCTTGCTCACCCTCTGAGTGTGGATTCAATGTGATCACTTAGCTTCCTGCTCTTCTGCACCTGTGTTCCCTGCCTGCTACCTTGTCCTCCTGGCTGTGACAGAACGGTCCTCTCAAACCGTGAGACAGAAGAAACCCTTTTCCCTTTGGCTAAGGTTTTACCCCCCCTTTGGTTTTTTGAGACAGGGTTTCTCTGTGTCGTGTTGGTGCCTGTCCTGGATCTCACTCTGTCACTCATTTTACCAGAGTAGCAGGAAAATAACCGAGACAGGAGGCAATCTTTTCTTGCTGAGGAATGGCTGAGGCTCGTGGTCTCCAGCTGGCAAAGATTTAATCTTGTTAAAAAGCCTTGTACAAGTCCAATAATTTACTCAGGAGTATTCACTGGGGTTAATAGTAAACAGTGAAAGGCTAGCATGAGCTTTTAAATGCCCTCTGCTGGCCCTTGCATTTCTTGATTTCAAAATGAAATGTTCCTCACTGCCAGAAGTTTACATTCCATTTCCTATAGAAAAAGAGCCCAGCCCGACTATGCTCAGTTGTCCACCTGACTGCCTCAGTTTATAGATAGTGCTGGGGAGGAATACTACCTCCATGTAAGTTATTAAGCAAGAGAATTAAAGCTGATTTTAAAAGTTTAGCCAGGAAAAAAAAAGAGAGAATTTAGTGTCTATGATAATTTTTCACTTGAGAAAGATTGACAGAGTGTCTGCCCCACCTCCCATTTAAGGGATTATTCTTCAGTGTCACAAACATTCCCTGCTTCTAAAAAAGGATTTGTGCTTTTGAAACAAATTAATCCATATAATAAAAAAGTTAGATATGAATTTCTTGTGTTCACAAAACACACAGAAGACCCACTTTCAAAATAAAATAACCATAATGCTTTTCCTATGTAAAGCCCGGGGTGGGGGGAACCCCAATTTGTAAATAACCGTGGAAAGGGAGAAAGCTGGCTTGATAATTCTGCTGATGCACAAACTTCCTTCACACTGAGGCGTTTGCTAGGCACTCCATATTATAAATTGTTATAAAAATGCTCACCTCAGAAAACCATTTTCAGAGAAGGAACAGAGAGAGCCCCAGGGAAGGGAGGCGTGTTCCTTCTGTAGTCTGAAGGGGACCAGGTTCTCACAGCTGCCAATCACATTCTGAGGAACCAGGGGTGGAAAGCAAATGTTCCTGTAGGATTTCTGATTGTCTTTCTGTTTGCATTGTGTATTCACTGCTCAGAGCTGCCTTTGAAAAGCTGTCTTTTGAAAAAACAAGAGTTTGAAATTTATGAAGAGCCAAGCAATTTCTTCCGTTAGTGCCACTCAGTTCCCATCCGAGGCAAGATCAATAGCTGGTCAAGAGTTCCCCTCCTGATAGTTTATGCTGTCATAAGCAAATACACACAAATGTATATATTTGTTTGTGTATATAGGTTCCTTAAACAAAACCTTTGCATCTTGAAATAGCTTATGAATTACACAAAGCTCAAAATGGGTGCACCGCTGTGTTGTAGACAGCACTCTTCGATCTCACATTAGCATAGCATACGGTCAAACGAAGGTCAGTGACGTTAGCAAACCCTGCCAACACAAACACAGTCTTTATTCCAGCCGTTCATTTCTGACTGTTTTGTTTTCCTCTTCAAGCAATACCACATCCCACAAAATTGTTGCTTGTCTTTTGAAAAAAAAAATGGAATTCAACATTTTTTTTTCTTGACTTCTGGGGATTGTTTCTTGTTTGGCAAAACTTTCATGTTCAACATATACAAAACTCTCCTCCTAATTTCCGTCTAGTCCCACCAGACAGAGCTTCTGCTTGGTGTTTACAGGTGCCTACCCAGCGGTCTTCCACTCCCACACTTACGTAATCATTTTGTTTCCTATTGATTTGAAGGCTTGTTTTTCTATTTAATTCATACACATGTGAGCCTAAGTCAGTGTATGGTGTGTGTGTGTGTGTGTGTGTGCACACGCGCGGGGGTGTGGGGTGTGGGGAGTGGGGGTTCCTGGGAAGGCCAGAAGAGGTCTCAAATCCCATGGAACTGGAGTTACAAGCGGGGGCTAGCCTCCTGATGTAGGTGTTGGGAACTGAACCTTGGTCTTTGCAGGAACAACTGGCACTCTTAACTGCTAAGCTGTCACTCCAGCTTCATTGATTTGAAATGCCACTTTTTGAGAATACTACATTGTCATATAATCTTGGGTAGATTTGTAGACTTCCTGTTGTATTCTGTTAATGTCTATCTTGGTATGCCAATGCTTATAAAATACAGTTTTTATTATTTTAAGTGTATAACTTAGTTTCATACTTCTTAGAAACTTAAGATTGTTTCTGACCATCGACTGTTGCTTGTCCCCAGAACAGGTCCCCTCTCCTCAGCGTTGATGTTCATGAGGTCACTGTTGAGTGTTTATGTTGTTCTTTGATTTGAGATGTTCTATTTTTCTGACTCATATTCCATTGTCAGCTTGGATTGTAGTCACTACTTCGGTAAAGGTCTGTAGGTAGGAACAGGAAAGGCAGATACGGGACAAGTAGAGCAAATGGTGGTGAGGAATGAAGAGATGTGCTTACGTTAAAGGAGTGAACTAATAGCCCTAGTTGGTACCAACCCAAAAGTTCACATGCTTATAGACTGCCACACTTGGGAGGGATCACTTATTTCTTCCTGGGGATTATTTAGGCCATGACAACAGCAGTGGATAAACACAGACTTAAGTCAACACTGAGGTGGAAGGCCCTGAGCTAGTTGCTCCTCTATATGTATACATCTCTAGTTACATGGGCTCAGGGGTCATGAGATTTTTGTTATTGCATTTGCTAAGGATCAAATACAGGGTTTCATTATACTAGGCAAACAATCTGCTGCTGAGCTATACCCCAGCCAGTTCATAGAGATAATTTTAAGGAATCAACATTGTTTTTTTTTTTTTTTTTTTTTTTTTTGTAGCCAAAGACGGTGTTGAACTGACTCTCCTGTGTAGTTGTTTTTTTTACTCTTTTGACTCTTTGTTCTTTTGGGGAGTCTGCCACCCAGCTCCCAAATAAATGCACAAAGGCTTATTCTTTCTTATTAATGCCTAGCATTAGCTTGGCTTGTTTCTAGCCAGCTTTTCTTAACTTAAATTATCTCCATCTACCTGTTGCCTCTGGGCTTTTATCTTTCTTTAGCCTATATACCTACCTTCCTTCCTTCCTTCCTTCCTTCCTTCCTTCCTTCCTTCCTTCCTTTCTTTTTTCTAATTTATGTATTTTATGTGCATTGGTGTTTTGCCATGAGTGTCAGGTCCCATAGAACTGGAATTATAGACAATTGTGAGCTGCCATGTGGGCTGGAAATTAAAGCCGGATCCTCTGGAAGAGCAGTCTTAACCACTGAGCCATCTCTCCATCCCCCTTTCTCTCTCTCTCTCTTTCTCTCTCTCTCTCTCTCTCTCTCTCTCTCTCTCTCTCTCTCTTTCTCCGTTGCTGGTTATACAGCTGGGTGGCTGGCCCCTGGTGTCCTCCTCTCCTCTTTTTCTCACTCCTTTACCGTCTCCTCCCAGATTTCTCCTTCTATATACTCTCTCTGCCTGCCAGCCCCACTTATCCTTTCTCCTGCCTCGCTATTGACCATCCAGCTCTTTATTAGACCATCAGGTGTTTTAGACAGGGAAAGTAACTCAGCTTCAGAGAGTTAAACAAATGCAACATAAAAGAATGCAACACATCTTTGCATTATTAAACAAATGTTCCACAGCATAAAGAAATGTAACACATTTCCAACTAATATCCTACAACATTTCTGCTTCTTCCTCTCAGGTATGGGGATGACTGATGTGTACCACCACACTCAGATGTCAACTGACTTTTAAGACACACAAATAGAAAACTAGGGGAGTAGAGGGTGTACAAGGGAGTGACAATAAGAGCAGACCTTGGCTCCAAGCCAAGTGAAAGGGACATGGGAAACAGGAAGGAGAGGGTGAAGGGATGATGGTGAGGCATACAGGAGTTGCTGGAGCAGAGATAGCTTGCTGTATTTCAGTATTTGAAGAGGGACTTGGAAACAGGGAGTGGTCCTCAGGGAAAAGTTGGTGGCTGCCAACCAACACTATCCTCATGAGGCTTCATACGTCACACGAGTGAGACTTGGGGTGTGTTTGTCACAGCACCTAGTGGTGTATGAGTTACCTCTGAAATGATGCAGAAGTGGTGACCACGGTACAGGGTGACCATGTGTTCATAATGGATTCATCTCATCAAACTGGAAATGTGGAGGGATATTGAAATGTGTTTGTGACTCATAGAATTGATGACACCTAGCATGTGCAATGCCGGGGAATGAACTTCTTGGACTTCTGAAATGTTGTTTTGGCTTGCATAGCTTAGATGGGAGACAACATGTCAGTGTTGGATGAGAGGCAGCTTAGAAACAATGGCCTTAGACATCAAGGCCAGGGAACAAGAGAAGGAACAGGAAGAATCCACGTGGGAGACCTTGTGAAGGGCTGACAGGAACTTGACAGGAAATGCTTTTTATTTTAATATATTCAGTAGATGGTTCGTTTTATTTTTGTTTGTTCCCTTTTACATAAAATAGATTATTTTCTCTTACACTATATCCCGGTTACAGTTTTCCCTCCCTCTATTCCTCCCCATTTCTCCCCACCTCCCCTCCCCTCCAGATCTACTCCCTTTCTGTCTCTCATCAGGAAATAACAAGCTTCTAAGAGTTAACCAAACATGACAAAATAAAATACAGTAAGATAAAACAAAAACCATCACATCAAAGTTGGACAAGGCAAACCCACAGAAGGAAAAGAGCCCAAGAGAAGGCACAAGAGTCAGAGACCCACTTGTTCATACACTCAGGAATTTCATAGAAATACTAAACTGAACACTGTAATATATACTCAGAGGACCTGGTGCAGACCTGTGCAGGCCCTGTGCATGCTGCCTCGATCTCTGTGAGTTCGTATGACCTTTGCTCAGTTGATTTAGAGGGACTTGTTCTCCTGGTGTCTTCTCTGACTCTTATGCTCTTTCTGCCTCTTCTACCATGGGTGCCCTGAACTCTGAGGGGAGGGATTTGATGGAGATGTTCCATTTAGAGCTGTGTGTTCCAAGGTCTTTCTCTCTCTGCTGGAGGTCTCAGTATTTGTTCCCATCTGCTTCAGGAGGAAGCTTTTCTGATGATGGTTGAATAAAGCACTGATCTATGAGTATAACAGAATACCAGGAATCATTTTATCACTACTTTTTTTTTTTTTAAAGACTAGTAGTATTTTGTTTTACCCTAGGTCTCTGGGCTGTCTAGTCTGGTTCTTGATTACCCAAGCAATGTTGGGTATGGGTTCTGTCTTGTGGAGTGGGCTGTAGGTCAGATCAGACATTGATTGGCTACTCCCACCAGGTTTGTGCCACTGCTGCCCTAGTGTATTTTGTAGGAAGGACAGAATTGAAGATCAGAGGCTTTGTGGCTGGGTTGTTGTTTATGTTTCTCTTTTGAAGCCTGCTTAGTACCTTCCCATACCAAAGACACTAGGATGTAGAGGTGAAGGCTCTACATAGGCACCACCTTGACCTCTCCATGTTCAGTGAGTTGTGTGGGTGTTATCTTCAGGAATGGGGCCTTGCTGTCAGTTTGTGGAGAGCAGCCTATTATCTTGGCAATGGACTGGATTGTTTGGGGATTTCCATGGGATCCCTTTGGCCAAAAATAAACCATTTTATTTATTGCCAGCTTTTTAAAATCTTTTGTTTCCCCTTAAGGTAAAGCCTACTGTCTTTTTTCTGAGTTAGTATTGAAACTAGATGTACACAATGAGGTCCATACTTATAGTCTTTATTTGAGGTGCTTCCTCATCCCTGTAGGGGCTGTGTGTTAATTAACTTTCCCTTACTGTGACAAAATACTTTAACCGATCAAATTAAAGAGGAAAGAGTCATTCTGGCTCACAGTTTTGGAGGCTTTAGTCCATGGTCAGTTGGCTCTGTTGCTATGGTCAATTGGCTCTGTCGATATGGACCATAGTGCTATAGTATATCACAGTTGTATGACAAAAGAGGTCTGTCAGTCTCACTGTAGACAGGAAGTGAAACAAGAGATAAGAAGGCATTGGGATCCAATGTTCCTATAAGGTCACACTTCCTATAACTTAACTTCCTTCTGCCAGGCCTTGTTTCTGAAGATTGTGTTACCTCTTCCCAAAAATATAGACTAGAGACTAAACCTTCAGACCATGGGTCGTTGGAAGACACTTATGTAAACCATAGCATGTGCTCACTACCCATAATGGAGTGATGGGTGGTGGAATTTTTGAATTGTGGTCTATGAAAAGCACAACACACACAGATGGGACCATAGTGAGTGGATAACAGTGAGAGGTCCATGAGATTTAGAGGCACAGTGATGAAGAGACTCCCCCGCCCCCCCCCACACACACACAAGAGGAGATGTGATTCACATCCTCCCCAATCACCAAATAGATGCATAGGAAAAAATCCATGCAGTGTGTGCCTGAAACTGTTAATAGTTATGACCTACTTCTGGGTTGTGGGGTTGGGAATGGGAAGAATTTAGTGTTCCATCATAAGCATTTTCAGGTTGTCTGAACTTTATGCAAGAAGTAATAGTATACTTTGAAATTAAGAGAATTAAATGTGGCTCAAAATGTAATGGGAACTCAGATTTAATAGAGACAGAAAATAGGATGGTAATAGGTATGGGTGAGACGGGTGAAGGGACTTTTATGCTTGTTTTTGTTTTTCTAGAAAGGGTTTCTGCCAGGTGATGGTGGCACATGCCTTTAATCCCAGCACGTGGGAGGCAGAGGAAGGTGGATCTCTGTGAGTTCAAGGCCAGCCTGGTCTACAGAGTGAGTTCCAGCACAGCTAGGACTGTTACTCAGAGAAACCCTGGCTCAAAATAAAAATAAAAATAAAAATAAAAAAGAAAGAAAAGGTTTCTCTGTGTAGCCCTGGCTGTCCTGGAACTCGCTCTGTAGATCAGACTGGCCTTGAACTCAGAGAGATCCACCTGCTTGTGCCTCCTGAGTGCTGGGATTAAAGGCATGTACCACCACAGCCTAGCAACTTCTTGTAAACATAATTTTTTATTGATTCTTTGGGAATTTCACATCATGCACCCCAATCCCGCTCATTTCCCAGTCCCTCCATATCCACCCATCACTCCCATAGCATTCCCCCCAAAGAAAATTAAAAACAAAACAAAACAAGGAAACAAACAAAAAATAAAAACCCACTTTGCCTCTCTGTCTTTCCTGCCTCTCCAACACCTCTTCATTTATCTTAGTGGCCTTGGGAGCTGCTGTGTATCACACAGTTTACCCTTTTGTCCAAACAGCTTTACTTGCAAGTGTTCATTGTGTAGTGAGTTGTTGGTCAAGTTCAACGCCATTGGCTTCTGGCACACCGTCAATACTGGACCCTCACTAAAACTCCTCTCGGATTTCCTGCTGTTGCCCTGAGTCATGGAGATCCTGGTTATGGTTCTGCAGGACCAGTCCCTTCACCAATTCCAGCAGGTCATGGGTGGGGAAGATGTTGGGGTGGGTCAACTCAAAGCCCTGGTGGTAGCTGATTTGGTCAGTCTGGGCCAATGGGTCGACCCCCTCAGAGAAGGGATGGGGACAGCTCTCCCACTCCAGTGGTGAGGGGTGGGGCTATCTTTCCTGAGTGTGGGGCCAGCTCTCCCTGTGAGGAGCTGGGCCAACTCTTCTGCTGCAGTAGCCATTGAGGGGCAGGACTAGTTCTCCCACGGCCAGCGATGGTTAGGGCTGTCTCAGCCGGCCCTCGGATTTCAACACCCATGGCTCCTATGACCCCCTGTGGTAGCATGGACCATGGAAATCAATACAGAACCCAGCTGCAACAGGACCATGGACCTAGAAATGGCCCTCAGCAGCAGCTTGGGCCTGGATGTCACCATGGTCCAGGTAGCAGAGCAGGCCACCCAGATCAGTATGACCCAGGTGGCAGCATGGTCTTTAGACATTAACATGGCCTTAAGTGGCTGACCAGATCCCAGGTATCCCCATGACCCTCGGTGGTAACAAAAGTGACAGACATCAACTCAGACCCTGGCTGGTGTAGGGCCACAGACCTGAACATGGCCTTCAGCAGCAACTCAGGCCTGGATATCACCATGGCCCCAGGTAGTAGTGCAGGCCACTCTGATCAGCATGACCTTGGTGGTGGCACAGCCCTTGGACACCAACATGGCCATAGGTGGCAGCCCAGACCTTGGGCATCCATGTGGCCTTCTGTGGCAACAGAAGCCACAGACATCAACACAGACCCTGACTATGTAGGACCACATTTTTTTTTTTAAAAAGTGAGTACAGTTTGTCAAGTTTTGGAGCTCATTCCTCAATGTGAATACTTAAAATGGTTATGATAAGAATGGTTAAGATAATAAATTGTTGGCTATATACATTTTATAATTTTTTTAAGGTGTGGGATTTTATGTGTTTGTGTATGTGCCCATGTATGTATCACTATGTGAGCGCTGCTGTCCTTGGGGCCAGAGGGGGTTATACGTCTCCTGGAGCTGTAGTTACAGGTGCCTGTGAGTGGCCTGACATGGGTGCTTGGAACTGCTGGGAACTGAACTCCGGTCCTTTGGAAGAGCAATGAGCACTCATAGCTGCTGAGCCTTCTCTCCAGCCCCAGTAAAGGGATTTAAAAATATTTTAAGAGGAAGAATGTGATTCAGCACTGGCATGTAGTGGAGTGCTATATTTAATGCCCATGCAAGGTCAGGACTCAAGAATTCATGAACATCTGAAAAATGTAAACTTGTATTTCTCAGGATAGAAACGGAGGCCAGTGGCAACTTCCAGGGTCACTTTCCATGAAAATGCTTCTTGATATTGACTGACACTTATTCCTTGTCCTGCTCTCCAACCAAAACTCTGAAGTCGTTAATTCATACAAACTCTGGTCTTCACTACTCTGGATACATTTATTGTTATGAATAACCTATTAGATTTCTGAGCAAAGAGTATAATCAGCCATTAGGAAGTACCATAGTGATTTTATAATAATAAAGGCCAAATGATCAAGAGGACAGTAAGTTTTATTTGTTTGCTTTTTCTTTTTAAAGTTTGCATGTGTGTGTGCGCGCGTGTGCGTGTGTGTGTGTGTGTGTGTGTGTGTGTGTGTGTGTGTGTGTGTGTGGTTCGTGTAGACGTTAGAGGACAATCTTTGAAAGTCTGTTGCTTCCTTCCACCACATGGGCTCCAGGGGACCTCGGTTGGTCCAGCTCAGCAGCAAGAGCCTTTACCCATGGAGTCACTCACCAGTCCATATTTGGCTTTTTGTAATTGGGTTTCACTTTTTATTCAAGGTTGACGTTGGGTTCACTATGGATCCCAGACTGGCCTTGAACTTACAGCAATCCTCCTGCCTCAGGCTTCTGAGATTACACCTGTATGCCACCACAAATGGCTGTCTTAGTTAGGGTTTTTATTGCTGTGAAGAGACACCATGACTACAGCAACTTTTATAAAGGAAAACATTTAATTGGGGCTGACTTACAGTTCAGAGGTTTAGGATATTATCATCATGGGGGGACATGGTGGCATGCAGGCAGACATGGTGATGGAGAAGGAGCCAAGAGGTAATGCAACTTGATCTGCAGGCAGCAGGAAGTGAACTGAACTAGGCATATCTTGAGCATAGGAGACCTCAAAGATCACCCCCACAGTGACACACTTCCTCCAACAAAGCCACATCTCCTAATAGTGCCACTCCCTATGAACTTATGTGCACCAATTACATTCAAACAACCACAGTGGCTAACCTGGAACATTCTGAAGGGTCTTGTGTCTCCTCTAATGTTGTAATCAGAAGTCACTGATAAAGCATGCAAGAGTGGGGGTGGGGTTAATTCTTGGAGCACAGATATTGAGTAGAAAAAAAATTCATGCTCCCACATACATGTTTGTACCAGTCCAAAAGGCAGGACAGAGAGGGATGCAGAATATGTGATGTTACAAATTCTCTGGCAGTTCCAGGGGACACCTTAAACAGATCTGCATCATGAAGTCTTGCTTTCAAGTGTATTTGTCGTTAGCATTCATGACTGAGGAGATGCTGTCTATTTTGACCCTAAAATTGATGATTTTATCTATTTTTAGGGACAAGAGAGTGACCTGATATATGACAGGAAAAGTGTGGCTGATAAGTGACACACATTTAAATAAAACTAAGGGTTTTTTCCACAGTGTACACCCGGGGACTAGGAAGATGACCCAGATGGTAGACTGCTTGCCTGGCAACTCCAAGGATCTTAGTTCACTCCCCAGAACCCACCTAAAGAAGCCACAAGTAGTCCTGGCACTGGGGGGTGGACAGGCAAGTCTTGGGCTCACTGGCCAGGCGGCCCAGCCTGCTTGGCAAATTCCAAGACAGTGAGAGACTGCCTCAAGAAAACAAGGTGGATGGTTCCTGATGGTTGTCCTCTTGCTGTTTTGTACTTACTGTGGTCACAGTATGGCAGGTGTCTTAATTAGGGTTTCTATTGCTTTGGTAAAACACCATGACCAAAAGCAACTTGGAGAGAAAAGGGTATTTAAGCTTACAGCTCTACATCACATTCTATCCTTAAAGGAAGTCACGGCAGGAACTCAAGGCAGGAACCTGGAAATAAGAACCTGGAAGCAGGAACTGAAGCAAACGCCATGGAGAAACACTGTTTCTCCAGGAGGCTAGCTCCCATAGCATGCTCAGGCTGCTTTCTTATACCATCTAGAACCACCTGCCTGGGGATGGCACCACCCACAGTGGCCCAGGCCAGTTCGGTGGGGACATTTCTTTCAGCTGAGGCTCCTTCTTCTCAAACGACACAGAGAAATCACCTGCATTGCATGTGGGAGTCCTGGTTCAAGGAATGATCTGGAATCTAACTTTGTATTTACTTAAGATTTAATGGGTCATTTGGGAAAAATAATGAGAAATTTGAAACCGAGTGATGGCTGTGGAAACATTTGCTTTCTTACACAAATATTCTTTTACCCCCCACCCCTTTAAAAATGGCCTGCCCTGTTCCAAAATAGACTTACTATTTGCTCTAGTTAGGAAAAAGTCCTCCCAAAAGCTTGAATTGCTGAAACAGACCTTCTATTTATTTGTTTATTTGTTGATTTGTTTATAATAAAAATAAACTATTTAGAAAATTGTTCCAACCAGTATCATTTCCATTTTCTCTGCATGATTCTTTGGAGCCAGTTTTTTTTTTCCCTTCTCTTTCTGGCACTTGATTGGCTGCATAAGAGTTTGGGGTTTGTGGATGTCTATTGTCCCAGTTCCAGGGCAGAATGTGGCTGTCCTGCTTTGAATGCCCTTCAGTGTTCTGAAGCAAAAAGGTAATATATATGCAAAAGCCATTTGCTTAATAATAAAAACAATTGCTGAATTAATAACTACCAAAAGACGTGAGGGTTTTGAGGCTGCAAATCTTTTAAATTTATTGTGGATCGTATCATAACTTATTTATAGCAAGTAATGTATGTCTCATATCAAGGGATATTTACTGTTTTGAAATTTTGCCAGATTCCACAAATCACTGACAATCCTATGTATAGTCACCAGGAGTCCAGATGTGGAACTGGCATTGCATGTTTATCTGGTGAGATAATTGAGTTGGGGGTCACTTGCAGCTTTTAAATACCTACTGAAAAAAGTTTCCTATATTTTTGGTTGTGAGCCTAGCCTTTAATGGCTGAGCCATCTCTCCAACCAAGGAAGAAGTTTCTACACTAATGTTCCTCTACCTTCTGGTAAAGTTGCTTTTCTTTCTAAAAGAGTGCTGTGTTGAGAGTCCAGCATTAAGGGGGAATGGAAGAAAGAAAGAAAAAAGGGTATAAGATCTTGTATCTCAAATACAATTTAAGGATGGAGAATTATTATCATCATCATCAATTTTGAATAATGGTAGAGGAATTTTATGTAAAATATTAAACTACAGCCTTTTGGGGGTGCATCCAAGGTCTCATGCTCCCTCTGTAGCTGCTGATGACCTTGAACTTTTTTTGATCCTCTGTTGGAAGATATTTGCTGACTGGTAGAAGTCTCCCCATGGCAGATTATCTCAATGGCTCGGCAACATGGGGCTCCCTTCCTCCAGCAGAATTTCCTGCTCTTGGCTGCCCTTATCTGGAGAATGTCCTGGGCCTGGAGGACTGACCTTATCTGAAAGCTGTCTCTAAACCAGATGCCTGACTTATCTTTTGCTTGAACCTTGATGTAGATCCCTGCTGGAAGCCTTATTTGCTGCGTGTACTAGGAGCCTTATGATAGGAGCGTGCCTCTTAATGCAAATTAGGTGATGCCCCTGCCACCGTCCCCAGCCTTTATATTCTCTTTTCTTCCTGGAATGAAGTGGAGCTGTAACACTTAACCGTCTCCCAGGAGGGAGAGCTGTCTCCGCCTGACCCTGCGCAGTCGTTTAGGCTCTCTCCCTTCGTGGACAAAGAAGCAAGGACGTGAACCCCATCCCCCTGCCTCTGCCTCCTAAGTGCCGAGATCTCAGGTGTGCAGTAGCAGGTCCAGTCTTACGCAGAGCTGAAGATTCAGCCCATGCCTTTGTGCACGCCCATTACCAACTGAACTATACCCTCAGCCAACGGAATATGAAAGAATACTCTATTTTGGGCTGACTCAGTGCATTTTATTGAGATAGACACTGAAATGATATACAATTACATGTTTCAATGAGAAGTTTAATATATTGGCCACTTGACCATTAAAATTTAGCCTGTTCAGAAGGAACTGGAGCATAAGCTTTAGTTTGCTTTATGAATCTTTTTACTCACGGAAGTGAGACAAAGTATCATGTACCCAGGAAGTGTAGATGGTGGACCGAAATATAAAGTTCTAGTCGGCTGTCCCCGTAAGTGGTTTTAGGCATCCTTACTCCCTCCCCACTTATGTTTCCATTTCCAGTTTCTAATTAGTTGTCTTTTCTACCCTCATCATATTTGATTACTTACTGCATAGACAAGGACTCCCAGGTGCTGGCGTTGCTTGAGGCTTGGTGGTTACAGGGTAATTGGAAGATCTTCTTTCTGGATGGAAAGCTTAATTCTTTTAACTGAGATGTTAAACTAATGGGATTTATCTCATTTGCCTGACGCAATGGTCCTTGAACCTGGGTGATCAGCACAATCCCCAGCACTTTTCCCCGTTGAATTCATTTCAGTTACAGAGCAGTACATGCTGCTGAGTAAAATAATTTTACATTGTGCAGAAGGCAAAATCCTTCTTTCTGCTTCTTGGGGTAACTCTACTATTAACAAATTCCACACACTGCTTTCCAAGACCTTTCATATGGAACTTACCATAGGAACTTACACACTTTACAGATGTGTCTGTTCTGCCTGTAGCTTGCTTTGCCAGGCTACTGCCTATCAGACATCACTGTATGTGGCATACACAGCTCCTCTGCATGCCTCCTTAGAGCTGCATGCTCTGCTCCAGGCAGGTCAACACACGCCTTTGGTCCCAGCATTCAGGGCGTAGAGGCAGGCAGCTCTCTGAGTTTGAGGTCAGCCTGGTCTACATAACGATTTCCAGGCCAGTGAGGGCTATAGTGAGACCCTGTCTCATACAAAAATAAAACAAAGAAACAAAATAGAGATGTGCGTTCTTAATTCAAATAATTGCAACTTAAGCCCAATAATTTTTTAAAAGATCTCTCTCTGTCATTATTAACGACCATGTTAGTCAGATCTCATCCCTGTAACAAGGTACCTGACCCCAGTCAACTTAGCTCATAGTTTCATGGGTTCAAGTCCATGCTCAATCATGCCTATGACTTTGGGGCCAGTGGCTAGGCAGTATATCACAGCCGAAATGAATGGCAAAGGAAATTGCTCACCTCAAGGTTGTGTGTGCGTAGGAAACCTGTACTGAGTGTCAGGGCTCTTTCCATGGAAAACAGCAAGAATGTAAAGAAATCTTAACAGCAGAGATCTAATATCCTAACCCCAAGAAGATGCCACCAAATACTCATCAACTGTATCCAGATCACGGAACTGACTGGAACCAGATCATGGAGAAATAGAGATGACCCATAAATTGGGGAAATGAGACAGGCTAGAGAGAGTGGTAGAGACAGGGATCAAATGGACTTTCTTTTCATAATTGGGACCATATTAACATTTGCGAATGTGAACAAAACTGATGTTCCTCCTAGAGAGAAAAGTGATAAATGTGAGACCTCTTCATTGGCAAAATGAAGTGCCTAAGAGGGCTTCTCAACCTTCCCAAGGCTGCGGTGACCCTTTAATACAGTTCCTCATGCTGTGGTGACCTCCAACCATAAAATTATTTTCGTTGCTACTTCATACCTGGGATTTTGTTACTGTTATGAATCATAATGTAAATATCTGCGTTTTCTGATGGTTTAGGAGACCCCTGTAAAAGGGTTGTTGGACCCCCGAAAAGGTCATGACCCACAGGTTGAGAATGGCCAGCTTGAGGTATAGGTGGAGGGCTAGCAACTTGCAGAAAATTATACATAAGCACACCCATGTGGGGTTCTTAATGCTCATCTCATTTTTTCCTTTTTTTCTAATGACGGCTACATTATAACAGTCCAGCAGCCCACCTGGCAAACGAGGGAGGAAATTCATTTTGCTGATTTTTAAGTGTGTAATCATTTTAAGTTAGACCGGGAAGGGAGAGGGCTATGGGATCAGTCATACCATTGTCACAGCAAGGTACTTGCTAGGTCAGCATAGTGTCCCAATAAGACCAGGACCAATAAGACCCCTGTGTCCCACCACACCACCTGGTGGGACACAGGGGTAGGGCAGGCTCACGGGTCACTTTAAGGTGTGGGTTCCCAAGCCCATCAGGATGACTGAATTGGAAATTCTGAACGGCCGAACAGCCCAGCTGACCAGTGCTGATGTATTACACAACTGCAAAGCTTACATGCCAGATGCTCCAGATGTGCCGTGTACAGGGCACACAATAGGAATGGTACCTCTAGAGTCGTGTAGCAGGAAACTCTTGCCTGAGTTTATCCCACCGCTGCTGCCACCGGCTGTCTGCTGGTGGCTCACTGTAGCGACACCATTTGCTGTGTGTGTGTGTGTGTGTGTGTGTGTGTGTGTGTGTGTGTGTGCGGGAGGGGAGGGGCTGAGGCGAAGTCCCTCCTCACGGCAGAGCCAGAATTGACCTTGAATTGACCTGACAAGCTACAGAGGATAACAATTTCATTCTTTGCCCATAGGCAGAATTGCTTCCAATTTATTGTGCAGAGAAACCTAGATTAGCATCTCTGACCACCCACAAGTGCTCACTAGACAGCAAGAGATGCCCAGATACCAAGATTGTCCATTTGACAGGGATGTGGGACTCTGAAAATATATTTTGCTCTCATTACTTTTTCTTTTTGGTTGTACATTTCAAAAAGCAAGTGCTTGGGATCCTAAGGAGAGAGGAAGTCATGGGCTGCTGAGCAAAATAGCCGTTTCCCTGAATAAGATTGCTTTGAACAGTCTTTGATCTAGTTTATTGACTCCGTCTTCAAACACATTCTCTTTGGACTGATGCCGTGTCTCAGGGAGATTTGTTCAGCTGAGAAATAATAGCTCAAGTTGCTTGACCCTTCCCCATGTGCCTGGGGTTCTAGGAATGCAAAATCAAATAAAACCTTAATGTTGTAGGATTCACAGTTTCACTAGGGCTGGAGGTTGAAAGGAAATAAATAAGATATGATGCTACAGTGTGGTAAGAATATACCTAAGATATGGAGGGAAGAGGAATTAATTCTTCCTGGCCAGATAGAACACTTGCCAGTGAGGGGATAGTTGATGACCCGTGCTAGCTTTTTGTTGCTGTGATGGATGCCTGACATAAATAAACAGAAGAGGGAAATTTGTTTTTTTGTTTTGTGGCTCACAGTTCAAAGGGCTCAGTCCATGGTCACTTGGTTCCATATTTCTGGGACAAGTGGGGGCAGAAGCATGTGAAGGAGCTGTTTCACCTCACTGGAGGGGAGAGGAGGGTAGAGAAGGAGAGGAGAGGGGAGGGGAGGGGAGAGGGAGGGTAGGGGACTGGAGAGAAGGGGAAAGGAGGGGAAAGGAGGGGAGGGGAGGGCAGGAGGAGGGAGAGGAAGGGGAAGGTAAGGGGAGGGGAGGGGGTGGAGACTGAAGATGAAGAGACAGATAACCCCAAGGATTTTACCCAGTAACCCATTTCCTTCAGTTAGACCCCCCACCTCCCAAAGTTTCCATGGCCTCCAAAAACAGTGTGACCAACTAGAGACTGTATTTTCAGAACATGAGTCTGTGGGGAACACTTCATACTCACTCAGCGGGTGGCCTTGGTCAGAAGCTGGGGATGAAGGAAGGGAAAACACACCCATCAGGAGCTCCTGTGCCAGTGCAGAGGTGGTAGTGAAGGGCTGTTTGAAGGGCTGGCTCGCTACAGAAGCTCATGAAAGGCTGGAGATGGGACAAAGGCAGGTGGGGTGTGACTGCCTCCGCTCCAGGGGTACCAGTCCTGTGGCTAACACCATTCAGTTGGTGTGGCCCCTGGAGGGAGTCCTGCCTGATTGACTTCATGTCCTTACCACCAGCGCCCCCTGTGGGTCTTTACTGAGTCCTGTGTGCATGCATATCAGAGCACACTTTATCCTGTATCTGTTTCTTCAGCGGCCTGGGAGTTGGCCTCCTGAAACGGCCTCCTGCATTCGCTAATGGCTCAATAACAGCATTTCTTCTCAAATGAATGGGAATCATCATTCTCTCTTTTAAATTTTCTGAAGTCATATGAGCATGGCAACCACCAATGATCGAATGTTTACCATTTGTGGGCTGCCCACACAAAACGATGGCTAGAAATGGCAACAGTATCCCTACGACACTTTTCTCCTGCAATCAAATCCTCATTGGTATTCACCATGTGACCTCTACAAACCCACCCAATTCTCAGAACTTGATGCAGGTACTTATTTACCCTTTTGACAAATAGGGAAACCGAGTCACAGAATGACCAAGTAACTTACTAGTAGATGGTGAGGTCAGAATTTGGACAAGGAGATCTGGCTCTCGAGGTCTTGGTCTCATGGGTTTTGTCCACGCCATAGGCAGAAGAGCAGAGGGACTGTGTAGGTCGGTCTGCCACCAGTGGTGACTGCCATCTCTGTGGCTCCCAAGTTCTAAGCCTGCAATTTCCTGCCCTGTTCTAGTGTAAACATAATGTGAGCAATCACCAGGGTTATTGCAGAGACATTCAGAAACTGGATTTCAACTGAAATAAAGCATCACAGGGAGAAAGCTGATTCGTGGTAGGGACAGAAGCAGCTGGTTCTGACTGCTGCTTACAAGCTTCAGTGAGGAGGGCTGAAGAAAATCAAGATGGGAAACTGAGTCTGTAGGGACAAGGGGTAGAGACTCTGGGGCTGAGGAGCTGGCTCAGCGGGTACAGTGCTTGCTGGGTCCCCGTGAAAAGCAGGCACAGTGCTGAGGCTGGTGGAGATAGGCAGGTCCCAACGCTCAGGAGCTAGGCCATCTAGCTAAAATAGTGAGCTCCAGGTTCAATGAGACAGCCTGTCTCAAAAAAAAATTAGGGGTGAAGTGATAGAGGAAGACTGTGATGTTGACTTCTGGCCTCCACACACACATGGGCAAGTGTGCCTGTATGTTCACGTCTGCATGGGTACATGAGTACACACATGCACGCGCGCACGCACACACGCACGCACACACACGCACACAAGCACACAGAGGCATGGGGACTCAGAAGCAGGAAGCTTTTATCTAGGGTTTTCTGCCTGAGACAGGTCTGGAATCACCTTTTAAGGTCCCTAAGCTTGGGGACACTGCAGTAGTTTAACATCAACGTCCTTTTATGCTCTCCGACATCTGCTGTAGCATTTCAGATTCGAGAAGGATGTCCTCATTCTGCCTCTACACCCCGCCCTGTCGCCTCTGCTCACAGGACCTGCCTAAATTCGGAAATTGCTTCCTTCGGAAATCCCTCTAAATCCAGGTTCCCGACTCAGGGCTCCAAATGCCTGCTGCTAATGACTCAGTGGCAGCTCTCCACCTTTCCTTCCTCCCTTCCGAGCAATTTAATCATCACTGTCCCCGAACATTGTTTACTTAGTCATGGCAACAGAGCCATTTCATAGGCCAATTAGCAACACAGACACGATAGACATTCTGGCTGTGTGAGGCGAATTTATGAGATTCTAG
This sequence comes from Peromyscus aztecus, assembly GCA_902168405.1. NCBI lineage: Eukaryota > Metazoa > Chordata > Mammalia > Rodentia > Cricetidae > Peromyscus > Peromyscus aztecus. The sequence goes on along the minus strand of CABHPQ010140332.1, from coordinate 4,338 downwards.
CATAAACGTTTGACTGATTTCCATGCAGCTCCCAAAACTCGGCTGACGAGGGTGTGGCAGCCGAAGGAAGACTCCATCACAAGCATTTGCAAACCCACTTGTAAGGCAACCATGAGGGGTAAGAATGCTGCTCTCTTTGTCTCCTTTAAAGTAGCCTATGAAATAAGGATGCAGGAGGAGGGAGTCCTTTGAGAGAGGAGGACTTTCCAGGAGAAACACATGTTCCAGAATTTCAGGACCAAGCTTCTTTTCTTGTCCTGCTTAGAGAGACGAATATGCAGCTGTTAAAATGAGGTTTTTGAAAACTGAACTTATAAAATGACAAAACACTGTGATAAAGACTTCAGTGCACGTGCATTCCAGCTACTGCTCTGGCTCCTTTTAAGATTTCATAGTATTTTGCCCTTTAAATATTAGAGCTTAAAATGAGATTCGAATGAAAAGGCTACATTCAGTAAATAGTTGTAGCTGGATACTAAATTTGTTAATGGACACACACATATATGTATTATATAGACAGATTTATAGAGTTTTTGTACCTTTTTAATCATTAAAAAAATTATCCAACCGTATTTCAAATCTTCCACAATAACATGTCAAAATATATAAATAGAAATTAGAATAAAAGATTTTTTTTTAAGACAGGGTTTCTCTGTGTAGCCCTGGCTGTCTGGAACTCAGAGATCTGCCTGCCTCTGCCTCCCGAGTGCTGGGATCAAAGGCATGCTCCACCACTGGAATAGAAGATTTTAAATGTGTTCCATTCTGTGAGTGAGGAGACCAGTACATTTACCATGGCTTAAACTTTATATGATGTACACATGTCTTGAAATATAACACGGTAACCACATGCATGCACAATTTTTAATGTAACCAAGAGCTAAAATTTAAAAATGTAAACAAAAAATGTTCAGGCAATTTCGTTGTGTCCTTGGTTTGAATCATAGCTTGATATTTCTCCAGTCTCCATGCACTTACATGGACTAATGGATGCCTATTATATGGTGAGCATCCAGTGCCTAGGCAAACATGCTCTCAATGCCTCAGAAAGGAATGAAGATATTTCCCAAGTAATTTACTTCCAGGAAAAGAACATGATGTCATTTATTTTACAAGAGTGCTAAACCTTCATCTAGGTGCTGAGTAGGTGCCAGGCAGTGGGTTTGTCTAGCTGCCTGATGGGAACCATCCCCTCCTTTCCTCTCTTCACTCCCCTGTTAGAGAAGCCCAGTGACTGTGAACAAACCCCTCACTCCAGATCTTAGTTTTCCCTGAGAGTCATTGAGTTCCTAGGAGCACAAACAATATACAGCTTTGATAGGGTATAAATTCCACATGATCCACGTGTAAAATGTAGCAGCATCTCTACTTTGTATGAAACACCCAGAACAGGCAAATCCATCAAGACAGAAAGTGAGTGTGGAGTGAGGGGTGGGGTATGATTGCTTGGTGGGTGTAGTCGAAAGTTTTCTCCAGTCCCACCCTGCCCCGAGTTCCTGCAGCCTGCTTATAAAATAATCACTCAGAAACTTATATTAATTATAACTGCTTGGCCATTAGCTCAAGCTTATTACTGACTAGCTCTTATACTTAAATTAACCCATAATTCTCATCTATGTTTAGCCACATGGCTTGGTACTTTTTCTCAGTTCTGCCTTGTCATCTTGCTTCCTCTGTGTCTGGCTGGCGACTCCTGACTCTGCCCTTCCTCTTCCTGTCTCTCTCCTGGATTTCCTGCCTGGCTATAACCTGACTCACTATAGGCCAGAGCAGCTTCTTTCTTAACCAATGGGAACAACATATATTCACAGCACACAGAAAGACATCCCACAGTAGGTGGGTACCAGGCTTCCTTTGGATTGCGACTTTGGAAGCACAACGTTGAGGATGTGCTAAATGCCACTGAGGAATACCCTTCACATTGACTAATTTGTGCTTTGCAAACTTGTGGGGGCTGGCGATACAAGGATATAGATGCTTGGTGAGGGGTCTACTGCCTGGTTTGGGTCTCCACTTTCCTCTTTCCCTTTCTGAAATGGCAAACCATGGGGACAAAGTAGACAACTGCCTAGACATTGTGGGATTGAAATGGAATCCCAGCAGGCATCTCATGTCAGAACTCTGGATGACTTCCCAGATCCCTTTTCTCCATTCTCAGGGTCTACCTGGGCTGTGGTTCCAAACCTTGCATCCTGGATTCTGCTGGTGTGTGTGTGTGTGTGTGTGTGTGTGTGTGTGTGTATCATTTGATTAAAAAAGAGCCAAGGAGCTTTAAGAACTGTTGATCTAGCTCCTTGAATCCTCAGATGTCTCTTTAAATGTCCCCATTACTACCTGAGGGCCTTCTGACCTTGTATTCCCAATCTTAGCCCTGTGTGTGGCCAAATACCTTCCATGCACTCATCCCAACAAGGTGGTTTAAGGTTACTATTTGTATTTCTTTGTTTTCTTGTCTGTCTCCTCTAGAAGGTGGCCTTGGTGGGAGCCAGATAAAGGCTCTCCTCCACTATTGAGGTCCTGCCTTGGCAACATGCTAGTGAGACCACAGAGAAGCCAACCAGCCTGGTCTTGGCATCCACTGGGAGAAACAGTCACATACTGACAGGAATGCATACCGCCCTCAGGTTCAAGCTGTCACTGGGAAGATGGGACAAAGTTTTTCAGAAGAAATAACTCCCAAGCAAAGCTTGAAGTGTGAGCAGAAATTAATTCGGTGAAGAGTACAGGTACAGATATTCCAGGCAGGAGACAGCTTTGTGTTGAGGCACAGTGGTGGGAATGTATGGAGAGTCTAAGGAGCTAAAAGACGATGGGAGGAAGGAGAGATGGATATGAGCTTATCGCCCAGCTAGGCACTTTCATTTTGCTCCTAAGAACGATGGGGAGCTAGAGAAGAGGTAAGGAGAGCAGGAAGTGGTGATTTAATCAGATTCACACCTGAGGAGCTTCTCTGCAGTGGAGGAAATGCCAAGGGAAGGACTTCCTGTGCCTGGATGCGTGCTACCATTTGTTTCCTTCTCATTCTCAGCAGTCACACAGTCTGAGTGGACAGGCTGCAGGAGATTCTGAGTTCAAGTCCTTGCTCTGAATGAGGGGTCAACCGTAAGTGAGACTTCTGTGGGCCTCTGCTTCCTCATGCTCAGACGACAGTACCAGAGTCAGGGTTCCTAAATCAACATTACACACTATGGGGCAACAGCCTTTTTAACTACCCAGAAAATAAACATTTTTTAAGGGTTTGGGAAGGTTGTCTTGTCCTGTTTAAGTCACCGTTGGTCCTCTAACATTTTTATTTAAGGATGACAGCTTGTCTTTCTTCCTGACCTCAGAAAGCGGTCACCTTGGGCCTTCCCTTTGGGATTTTGAATCTGGAGAGAGCAGCATGTGGTTTAGAACAGGTGGCATTGGGTTTGTGCTGGTGGTAGAAGCTGAGTGTGGTGGAGAAGCCTGAAATCCAAACCCTTGGGAGGCTAGAGAAGACCAGAAGTTCAAGGTCAGCCTTGAGCTACAGCAAACTTGAGAGAAGCCTGGGTTACACAAGACCCTGTCTCAAACAATCCTCCCTCTAAATTAACTACAGTAGTTGCTATATCTATGTTTATCGTATCAAAGACTCCTGTGGATGCCTGAAAGCACAGCTCTTTTGTCTATGCTTTTCGTATATGGTACACACACACACACACACACAGATACACACACACACACACACAGATATACATGCACACACATGCTCATGTGTGCACGCGTGCAAGCACTAGAGTTTAAAAGAAAGCACAGTGAGAACTTACCAATAACCAATAACAATATAGAACATTAAATCATTTAAAAGCATTTATTGATTTTTATTTTATGTTCATGAATGCTTTGCCTGCATGTATGTGCACCATGTACATGTCTGGTGCCCATGGAGGTCACAAGAGGACATTGGATCCCCTGGAACTGGAGTTGGATAGTTGTGAGTACCATGTATGTGTGTTCTGGGAACTGAATCCCCCCTCACCTGGAACTGGGGTCATGAGTGTTTGTGAGCAGTCATGTGTGTGCGGGAAAGTGAACCTGGGTCCTCTGCAAGGACACCAAGTGTTCTTCACACCAAACCCTCTCTCCAGACCCAAATCAGGACAATTTTAATCACATATCGTCATACGATATGAGCGTGGTGTCCCTGGTTCTCTAACTGTAGCTCCACACGCCATGTTTGTGCTTTCCTTGTGAGGGTGTGAATGGTACCACTGGAGAGACGACAAGATGAATGAGAGACATTGTGGCCCAGTGTTAGGCTACTGACCTTCTGAGGATCCCTCAGAAGAAGAATGATGGAGAAGTGTGCTGGGGTCT
>CABHPQ010140331.1:12378-57008 GCA_902168405.1 Peromyscus aztecus | reverse complement strand
AAAAAAATGATTCTGCTCCCCAATACTTCTTTTGGACTAGATTAACTGATCTATTTTGTTTGTCATCAAGCTCCTTTGTATATTACTTATTAATATACTTTGTATATTACTTATATCCTTATACTGCCTTCTTCCCTCTATGTCTTAGCAATCATTTTCTGAGGAGTTGTTTACTCCACAAGAGAAAACTACAAGAATGAATGGAAATGTTTCATGAATTCATTTTGACTAAGCTCTTCATTTTAAATTCTTCTTGTTTCTTTTCCTCTTCTTTACTTAGTCTTCAAATTATGAAAACAAGAATTGATATGGATCCACAGTTCATGAGTTCCCATAGGCAAGGCAGTTGTCTAGCTTGAACTGTTTAAGGGTCCCCCTGGCAGTGGGATTAGGATCCATCCCTGGTGTATGAGCGGGCTTTTTGAAGCCCAGTGCCTATGGTGGGAACTTACATAGCCTTGGTGCCAAGGGAGGGGCTAAGATCTGCCTCAATGGAATGTACCAGGCTCTGCTGACTCCCTATGGGAGGCCTTGCCTTAGAGGAGGTGGGAATGGGGGTGGGAAGGTTAGGAGGCAAGACTGCAGGGCAGGAGGAGGAAGGAGAGGTGGACCTATGGATGGTATGTAAAATGAATAGAAAATATCTTAATAATAAAAAAAGAAAAGAAAGAATTGATATGCTACAAAATTGTGTGTTTTTCTTTCTTCTTTTTTTTTCTTTTTTTTTCTTTTTTTTAGATAGGCTGAAAGCTATAACATCATGATTCTACCTGGATCTTCTTTCAAAGCTAATTGCTTTGTTGGCTTTGGAATGTATGGATAAAGGCCACACTGTAATTAATTCAGTCCTAAGGAAAACTGACCTGACCACTGTAAGTCAGGGACTGAATCACCGACTCCAATGATGTTTGAATAACCTTTAGTTTTCTTAAATAATAAAGTATGAATGAAGTATGAACTTAAATATAATACATTTTAAAATACTATCATTAAAATACATATTATTTCCAGTATATGTGTGATTTATTGCTGAAGATAAATTTGTTTCTTAGGGGCAAATGAAAGGAAATGCCAGTTATGATGAGAGTTTCACAGCCAGTAAGGATGGAAGATTTCTAAAATAAAGGGCAAGAAGATATTGAGCCAAATACAACTATGAGTTTAGATCTCAAATTAGATCTCAGGAAATACAATCATTCTTTAATTAGCCAGACCGTCAAACCATGGTGCTCCATAAATAGGAGACTTATTAGTCAACTGCCACAATTCTTTCAAGCTTCTGAGGGCTCATTTTGAAACTCCTGAGTTGGATTCAATTTGGAAAACAACAGCATTAAGAATCTGGGGCACCTGTTATGCAGTGAGAGAATGCCCTTTTCAGTTTCGCCTCTTAGAATGCCAGAGGGAACGCTAAATGTAATTCTGTCTCCATGACTGACCAACTCCATAATTTATGTGGAACCAAGCTAGAGTTCTATATTTAACTTACACCAACTTTATAGAAAAGTGCTTTGAAAACACTGTCTTCAGAATGTCACAATAATAGTCTTCTGACATCAATTGCATGACTTATAATTATCCCACGCTAATTGTATTTCCACGTATGTAACTCTGCACGAGGAGCCACGTGAACAGAAGGAACTGTTTAGTGTCATTAGGGCTTATGTATATAAGCATTGCCTTTTACCAACCCTGTTTCAGATTTTCAGAAAACTACAAGGCGGAAGCCCAGCTGAAATGTCTTGGATGAGAGTAGGGGGAGGGTTCTACCCAGAGCAACTAAGACTTCAGCATCGTCAGACTTGATCTGGTTAGAACTCCGATTTTCAAGTGGAGTACCTTGCCACCTCATACAAATTGATTATAATTTTTATGACTTTGCTGTTTAAGTTATGGTCCCTACTAAAACAATGCTGATGAAATAGCTCTAAGGAAGTTGAGTGCTTCTAAACACTTCTTACCTAGCAGATGTTGGGATAAAGGTTCAGGGAGGTCAGTGTTCAAGATCCCACAAATGGTCAGTCTGGTAATGTGGTTGGGAATTGGCTTCTCCATTTATGCTTTGTCATTTGAATTTGCCAGATTTGCCCAATTTGAGATCCTGATGTATTACTACTCATGGTTTTCAAAATCACATGCTTGTCAAACCACTGACTCTACCCATGCCATTCTGCCTCCGTCCTCTAACCACTTCCAGTCTACTCACCACCTTGCCTTTTCCTGTAGGGATAATGCCCCTGCTATCCATCTTGAAGCATTTATTATTTTGAGGTAACTCTAGAATCAGAGTACAAAGAATAATTTTACAAATCTCTTACCTTGTAGCCATAGACCACCAGGAACATTAGTAGCTTGCTCTCTGACTCAGTTTTGAAAAGGAGCTTGTCAAAAATTCTCCTATGTTAACTATGTGAAGATAATTGGAACAATGAAAGTGAAACATTTACAGAGCACTTAAGGTAAAATATAAACTTTGAGTAATCTGAGGACTTATTATTATTACAATACACCACTGAATCTTGGCTTTTGTGCCTTTCTGTTAGGAAACATCTCTTAAGTTTATGATGAACATCATCAGTTTCCCCAGTTGTTATTCCGGCCACATGATTGTCAGTGGCTTTTCTTGTGGACTCCAGTTGTGCATCTTCACGGTGTTTCAATGTCTATACATAGTTTCACTCATTTATTGGTGCCTAAATTTCAATATATCCATCATACAATTAGACATAGTCCTTAAAATTAAATTGGATTATGCGTTTCTTGTAATCTCTAGTCTTAAAAGTATAATATACTTTTATAGCCTCTATACATTTATCCTAGGGAAATTCATTATTCATTTTAAATATTCAAGATTTTTTTTGTCAACTCTGAACTAGTAATATGGGGAATACATTATTCATTTTAAATATTCAAGGGTTTTTGTCAACTCTGATCTAGTGATATTTATGATTCTAAAATAGGAATTAACATCTTATAGTATTAAAGTAAACAATTTGTAGAATCTATCAGTTAATTTATTATCTATCTTCTAGTAGTGATATTGAGTTTCTAGTTATTTTTATGATGCAAACAATAAATGACTAATAATATTCTTCTTGTAAATGTAGAATAAGACTTCTTTAATACTCTCAGAAATTTACCTGGAAATTGTTAAAATGTGGATTCTGATTTAATATTTATTTGAAGAGTAGATTAAGCAACTGATTTCTAACAAGATCCTAGGTGATCCTCATGCTCCTAGCCCAAAGAACACATGGCAAATAACAAGTCCCTAAATTTACTGTAGTGAAATATTTTCTTAAGTGATCCATATTGCACATTGCCTTTTCTCTTCTTGGAATAGAGTAGAGCTTGGCTTGAGTTTGTCTCCCCAATAAAGAGTAAATGAATAATTCAGCATGCTTCTGTCTTAGATGAGTTCCTTTTGCTGTGATAAAACGCCATGACCAAAACCAACAAATTGGATTTCATCTTACACTCCTAGGTAACAGTCCACCACTGAAGGAAGTGAGGACAGGAACCCAGAGGCAGAAATGGAAGTGGAAGCCTTGGAGGAATGCTGCTTACTGGCTTGATCCCCATGGTTTGCACAGTCTGCTTTCTCATAGCACCCAGAACAACCTTCACTGGGGTGGCCACACCCTTTTAGGATGGGCCTTCCCACATCAATCAAATCACAGACTTGCCGACAGGTCAATCTTATGGGGGCATTTCCTCAAATGTAAGCTCTCTCTTCTCCAAAAACTCTAGCTTGTGTCAAATTGAAACAAACTAGCCAGGACAGCTCCTGTAGCCAAATGAGCTGTGCAGGATGAGACCTCTAGGATTGTTGATATTAATAACAGGCATGTAACAGCAGTTCACAACCTTCTTAACACTGCAACCCAATCCCTTAATACAATTCATCATGTTGTGGTGACCCCCAACCATAACGTTATTTTTTTGCTATTTCATAACTGTAATTTTGCTACTGTTATGAATCATAATGTAAATATCTGATATGCAGATGGTCTTAGGCAACCCTGTGAAAGGGTTGCTTGACCCCCAAAGGGGTCATGATCTACAGGTTAAGAACTTCTAGCATACATTCTCCTACAATAAATCTCTCTGCTGTAACTTTATGTTATCAGTAGTGCTCAGACTAAGGACTTCAGTGAGGACGACTTATCTGGAGAGTCCCACAATGCTCATTTTCTCCCTTGAGATCTTGTAGCATTCTGATTGTACAATTCAGGTTCCCAGAATTTATAGCATTCTGATTGTACAAGAATTCCTACTTTACAGTCATATAAGCTAGTGATATTTCAGTACCTGGGATTGGGCGGGGTACAGATCATTATACTGCACAGCTCTATCTCTGTTTTTGATTTCTCTTGACAATTTAAGAAGCATAAGAATACGAGTCAGACATAGAATTACATGACATGATCATACCAGATTTTATGAGTCAGCTTACATCTCATATATTTTGGCTGCAGGAGTTCAGTAATTTTATTTAATTATTTATATAAGTGTAGGTAGAACAATGTATAACAAATACAAAGATGTGTCAAACTTATGAGAAAAGCCAATTTGTTCTCACAGTTATATTTTGATATGTTTCACTGTCACAATCCTACTCCATTAATTCTTTCCCAATTTTCCATGTTTTTTACCAATGTTATTAGATGCATCAGATATTGTCCCTCTCTCCTTCTCACATAAAGGCTCTTGGTGAGACTTTCTACATAATTCCTGATTATATTGGCAAATATCTTTTTTTCTGTCCTTCTTTGCCTTTGAGAAGTGACTGATTCCTCTGCATGTGCCAGTTTTAGAGCATCTTCCATTTCATAATTAAGTAAAAAAAAATTATACTGTTGTCAGTTTTGAGTTGCTTTTGGCAACTACCTCCTGTGACTCATGCTAAGTAAGAAGCATCATGACCATGAAATATGCATGGTTTTATCATCAAAATGCAGAATAAGAAACTTAAAACGCCATGTGGGGATGCATAGGAATGATGATGCTAGGAGTGATAGTCTGAGTTACCATGGTGGGTCTCCTTGTAGGGTCATGTCATTTACTATTTCAGGAGATAGAGGAATATAGATGATCTATCTTGTATTGTAGATACACGAGTAGGTAAAATAGAAAGTTCACTATTTATTTATTCCTTCCTCTTTTCTTTCTAAGTTCCTACAAAGTTCAGTTACTTTTTATTTTCTCTTTAACAATTTTCCTTCTGGGGACTTTCATAAAACCTCATCTTTTAAAACCATCATGAACTTTTAGGCATAAGAGCACATCACTGTTTTATAGTCTCTCATATTTTTCTAATGTCCTTAGAAAAGTTGGATTTAGTCATAGGAAAGCAACATTTATCATAATTTACCTAAAGGCTTTTAAAAGGCGTTTAAGTCAAACCTGCAAATGAACATAAACAAGAATATACCTCTGTGCTCAAGCACGTCATTAAGGTGGGAAATGCTTATTATATTAGGAGGGCACCAATAAAGGAATGGAGTATCATGGGAAATTTCTGGAGCCAGGGCTTACTTACCATATATTATCAGAAGAAAATTTATTCCCTACCACTTCATTTTACAGGAAAAGCATTTTCCTAAATATTCCATTTTTTTTGGCTTATTCAACAGAGAGGAAAGAGAGGTTTCCAGGATGGCAAGCCATCAGCCATCTATGCTTTTCAGTTTGTGGTTGTCACTAAAGTCTGTGGACATGGGATGCCTTGTGATTTCACTTTGCTCCCATATATACAGCAATATTGTGTAAGCATCTTACTATGCGGAGACAAAAATTCTTTTAATATTGCTATTTGATCAGTTTTTGGCAGTATACCATATAAAATGGTATCTTAATTCCTTCTCTTTAGTCTCTATGGATGCTCAACTCAAAGTAGATATTAGGGTTTACTTACTATAACCCTTCAAACATCAACATATAATATACTTTGATGATTTTCCAGTCTAACTACATCTTTGAGGCTATATTATATATTAGTCTCATTTTACATGTTTTTGAACATAGATAATTATGCTCAAATATATGTGCATATATATGTACATATACACAGAGTGCATTCAGTGTATATATAATATGTTCTTACTGGGAAGGCTAAATTTGAAGTTCCTATGTGACAAATAGGTTCTGAGATTGAGTAGGGGTTGAACTCTAGGTGTGAGTACTATGTAATATCATACTTAGAGACATGGTAGACTTGGGCATTAGTAACTATACACTAAGCAACTAATGTGTGTTGATTTTGACTGGGAATGTATGACGGGAATATGAGTTGAAATTCCTTGTTAATTGCATTATGGCAAGTTCATTCCACTGGCATCTCATTAGCTTCCTCGCTTCTCCTGGAGTATGGATTCCCTATTCATCATTTTATATGCCTCTGTTCTCACAGCATCACCAAAAGACTGTTAATTACCTCACTGTGATAGTTAATTTTGTGAATCAGTTGGACTTGGCTAAGGCATACATAGAGAGTTATTATAATATTCTTTCTAGGTGACTCTGTGATAACTATCCAGGAAAGGATGCTATACATCAAGTTGCTATACATCTTCATGTAAATAGGAAAGTCTTCTACCATTTCAAACTCTCTAAAAAGTATTTAGAAGGCATCGATATTTCTGTTAATTAGAGACATGTTAAAACTGATAAAACTATATATTTCCTTACTTGATTAGTGACTACTGTAGTGGGTAGCTGTTCTAGCTTTGACCTTGAAACACTGCCCCTAGAGTGACAGCAGGTAACTGCCACACCTGCCTAAGACCTGCCCCTAGGGCTGACCTTCCCCTGGGGTGTGGCTGAGAGGGAACCCCTTAAGACTCGAGGTGCGTACGTGTTTGGACCCTCTGGATACCTCATGGTCCTGAAACCTGGATGGGACATCAAGCCAGAGTTCTCTGCTAGATGGTACCTCATCTCTCCCAGATCCTGTAACCAACCCCTACTGGCTGTAAGTTATCTCATAAATAAACCTCTCTTGATTAGCAGATAAATTACCTGAAATTGCCTCATTAATTACAGTAATATGAGGTGGTATTGTGTTCTCTGAAATATTGTGCACCCTAATAAACTTATCTGGGGTCAGAGACAGAACAGCCACAATATTAAACATAGAGGATAGGCAGTGGTAGCACACACCTTTAATCCTAGCATTCCAGAGGCAGAAATTCATCTGGGACCTCTGTGAGTTCAAGGCCACATTGGAAACAGCCAAGCATGGTGACTCCCTTTAATCCCAGGGAGTGGTGGTAGAAAGCAGAAAGGTATATAAGGCATGAGGACCAGAAACTAGAAGCATTTGGCCTGGTTAAGCATTTGGCTGTTTAAGCATTTGGCTGGTTAAGCTTTTAGGTTTTGAGTAGCACAGTTCAGCTGAGAGCCATTTGGATATGAGGACACAGAGGCTTCCAGTCTGAGGAAACAAGATCAGCTGAGAAATTGGCCAGGTGAGGTTAGCTGTGGATTGTTCTGTCTCTCAGATCTTCCAGTTCACCCTAATACCTGGCTCCAGGTTTGCTCTTATTAATAAGACCTTCTAATGATTCCTGATACATCAATAGGTTACGTTTGTTTCATAGTTCTTGAGTTTCTTACATTCTCCATAATTTTCTGAACCTATTCTGCTGATTTTTGTCTCGAGGGAAAAATTATCATTGGATCAAGATTTTAAATGCCATTGTGCATGATTTACCTATATATACTCAAGTATTCTCTTTCCTTCCTTGATCTCCTGGTTGGTCAGATGCTGCAAATACTGTGTGTCTTACACATATTTTAAAAGATACAAATTCTTATGTGTGTGTGTGTGTGTGTGTGTATGTGTGAAGGAGGGCTGTATGTGTATGTATTTGAGTGGATATGTACACATGTGAGTGAGAGGTGTAAACGCACATGTATACATAAACATGTGGAGATCAGAGGTAAAAATAAAGTGTCATTCTCTATTAATATTCACCCAATTGTTTGAGACAGGGTCTCCCACTGGACCTGGAGTCCTCCATTCAGCTAAGCTGCCAACTAATGAGCTCTGGGAATCCACCTGTCATTCATTACCATCTACCCCTAGTGCTGGGGTACAGTGTGCCTGCATGGGCTTTTAACATGGCTTCTGGGAATTTCAAATCAGGTCCTCATACTTGCAGATAGGAACTTATCTGGCCCATTGATCCTTGAACTGCCAGCTCAATACCCAGATACTTTACTTTAAAATCACTATTACATTAAATTCTTTTACTTCTCTTTAATTCTTTTTTTTTTTTTTGAGACAGAGTTTCTCTGTGCAGCCCTAGCTGTCCTGGAATTTACTCTGTAGACCAAGAGACTAGGCTTGAAGTCAGAGATCTGCCTGCCTCTGCCTCCCAAGTGCTGAGATTAAAGGTGTGCACCACCACCACCCACCTTATTTCTCTTTAAAATTTCATGCTATTTTCACTTATTTCTTTGATGATTTTCTTTAACATAGTGAAATACTGCTTTTTAAAAATGTCTGAAATAAATGTATTAATTTAAAAAATCCTTATTTTCATGTAAATGTACTTTGCACAACCATTCTCCTTCTACTGTTTTTTTTTGCAACATCCTCTTACAATATATCTTACAGTTTTCTCATCATCACTGATTTATAGACAGTAGCTGTAGTCATTTGTTTGGCTGGCATAATCAATTACTATACACTAGGTGATATAAAACCTGGGAATCATCTTGTATATCTAGAGCATCAGTTCTCAACCTTCCTAATGCTGTGACCCTTTAATACAGTTATTCATGTAGTGGTGACCCCTAACCATGAAATTCTTTTTGTTATCACTTCGCAATTGTAATTTTGCTCCTCCCATGAGTCATAATGTAAATATCCATGTTTTCTGATGGTCTTAGGCGACTCCTGTGAAAGAGTAGTTCGACACCAAAGGATTCTCTACTGCACAGGTTGGGAACCACTGTTCTAGAGGCTGAACATTCACACTTCAAGTAATCTGAGGACTACAGGGGAAAGTTTATCAGGCTCCTCACAGTCTTCAGATGGCCATTGAGATAAATATTTCTTCATTTTACTTCATCGGTTATAATAATTTTACATTTTAATCAATTATTTCAAGGTATCAATGTACAAATTTTGGGGGCACAACTCAACTTACAACAAATGTTATTCACAGACAATTTAGGAGAGCATTCTTCAACTTCTAGCAGGAAAGAAAAATTTACATCTTTGATTAATTCAGCTTTTTGGTCAAGAAGTGGATACTTTCGTGCTTTCGCAACTATGGACAGAAAGTCTGGAGAGTTGGTATAAATATCAACTGGAAATTAAGGATGCTTGAGCACAGCTGTATTATCAATGGAGAGATGTACAGACATATCTTTGATGAATTTATAGTTCAAAGGGATCTAGTTCTCTGATCCCTGGACACAACAACGTTCATGTTCCCAAGGCTTAAAGACCTCTGGAAAAGAAGCATACTTTCCACTCTTTCAGGGAGTGAGGGGGCAGCATGCATATGACTCCTCAATTCATGATTTCAGTTCAAGAGAGTCACTTCTGAATGTTTGCGGGTCCTGTTTGGCCTCCAGTCCTTTCACTCCAGAAAATAGAGGGATGAATGCATGAGGATTTGGATTCAAGTTGCTGGTGTCATAAGTAAGTAGCCAATTTACCTTGATCCCTGAACTTCACACTGGTGTTCAGGATGCTGTGATTAAATCTTTGTTTTCAAAACTTATCAGTGACAGACAAAAAGTAGTATTTTATAAATTCACACATATCAAGAGGCTCCTTGGAAAATATGATAGACTTTTGGGTATTCAAAAGTCAAAATGGTGTTTTCTAGGTAGAACTCTAGATGTCCCAAATGTCTCTCTTAATAGTTGGGTATGCTCTCCTAGCGAGAAGTTCTCTGCTGATATATTTTATTGAATTTCATTTTTTTCCATTTCTGCCCTCTGCTCCCAATCAACATCTATTTTGTGCCAACTGTCAAAAGCAAGCATATAAATATTGACTGTTTTAGATTCTAGTTTGACAGAGAGATCTAAATCTTTTTTTCTCATGTGATTTTCTTTTATATTCAAAAGGCTGTAGTACTACAGGAGAGGAACAGGTATTTTAACAAATCCTTTCCATAACAGTCCAGGGTTGCAAACTGTTTTAGAATGCAAGCAACTATGGGAGTTTAGCATGACCCTTAAGAAAAAGAGGTATGAAGGAAAAAAAAAAAAAACAGACACAAAACCACAAAACCTCCAAGAGCCTGGACTTAATGGAATGCACTCGGAGGGTATGAGAAGATCCCTTTCTTCTTGGGTATTTGAAAAAATAAAAATCACCTGTGAAAGAAGGTTGAAGACATTTGGAATGTTGTCCTTTTGCTTAGAAAGTGGCTCACTGGAGGCTTGTGATCCCATTGTCTGTAATAGCAGTTGGAAGCATCAAAAAGAAGTGCTACATTACGCTGTGTCACGTGACAAACACTGAGGGGCTACATTACGCTGTGTCACGTGACAAACACTGAGGGGGTGTGCTTGGAGGCCCAGATCCTGGGAACTCCAAGCACTACTGATGAAACATTTCCTCCACCACGTGAAATTGAGAACAGGGAGTCATAGAGGCTAAAATGCTGAGTTGGACGCCTGGAAGATTTATAATTTATAACATATATAAAATATAAATGCCTCCCTTTGAGGCATTTGCTATGCTTAAATAAGGGAATACATTCAAATTATTTAGCCTAGTGTCTGACGTCAAGTAAGTATGCGCTTCGTCAGTGATTATTATTACTGATTCTACACTGAAGAAAGGAAACACCCTAACAATGGTAGAAGTCCTTTCTGAGCCTGTAAGTGCTCACTAGCGGCCAGCGGGTTGTCTGTCTTCAAAGTGTTCTGTCTTAGGCGATGTGGAGATATGGCATATGGGGAAAGAAACAGCAAAAATATAAGCCACCGTGAAACAAAGGACAATGATTTGCATTATGAAAAGCCCACTAGTGTGTAAAGAAGCAGGGAGGAAGTAGGGTGAGTTGAAGATGACAAGGAGAAAGAAGGGTGGAGACGGAGTGGGAAATAAAAAGTACTTGTTATCTCCAAGAATCAGAAAGAAGAAATTAGCCTGCCTCTCAGTTCTGCTCAAAGTGTGTGTATGCGTGCAGGGAAGTGTGCCCGTGAAAGGTAGATAGTAACAGTTCCGCAGAAATATAAAGAATTTCGGAGACCACAGTAAGGAATCTGGCCTTGCTTTGCAACAGGAAATATCTGCTTGCAGGTTTTGAGCAAAGGTGTTCTAAGATCTGGTTAGCATTTGGGAAAGCTCCTGGAGGACACTCTGCAGGGAATGGCTTTAGGGAAAGAAGGCTTAAAATTGGCAAAGCAATCAGAAACTTATTGATGTCATCATGGTGGGTGGTGATACTGACGTGAACTAGGATGAGCGTATTGGAAACGCCTGGATCTGGAATATATTTTCAGTTAGAAGCCATCGGGTGAATCAGAGAGGAGGTGTGATCCTATGACAAACAGCAATGACCCTCGAGCTATGCTGTGCCTGTTCAAGCAAACTAAGTGATAGACCGTTGTTTTCTTTCCTTATTTGATTTTTCGAGACAGGGTTTCTCCATATAGTTTTGGTGCCTGTCCTGGATCTCGCTCTCTAGACCAGGCTGGCCTCGAACTCATAGAGATCCTCTTGGCTCTGGCTCCCAAGTGCTGGGATTAAAGGCGTGCACCACCCCCAGCCGGCTGTTGTTTTCTTTCTTAAGTGAATAGGCTACACTGCAAATTAAAGCTATAGTAATAAACAGACAAAAACAAACCCACCAAATAAACCCTCTCAAACAAAACAAGAAGGAATCAGGTTATCAAATTAACACTGTAGCAAAATTTTGCAATCTAAAAACTGCCTAAAATGAGCCATTTTCTTCTTATTTCAATAGTTTCCTCAAGAAATAATCCCTGTTTATAGACATTAGAGACAGCATCATGGTCACTCCTTGAAAAATGAGTAAGATTAAAGAGATTTTTTTGATTGATCCACAGTTCTCAAGAAACGTTTGACTTAGTTATATGTGCTACATGAGTTAAATATTCCTTAAAAGATAGCATAAGGTTCTAAATATACATTAAAGCAAAAATATAACTAAATGTTCATTATTTTAAATCTCAGAATATTATTATGAAATCTGCCAT
This sequence comes from Peromyscus aztecus, assembly GCA_902168405.1. NCBI lineage: Eukaryota > Metazoa > Chordata > Mammalia > Rodentia > Cricetidae > Peromyscus > Peromyscus aztecus. The sequence continues at coordinate 44,810 of CABHPQ010140331.1, read as the reverse complement.
CCAATGATAATGTTTTATTATCCTAGCATAATTTTTAAAAAGGATCTCTCTTCCCACTTAAAGCAAAGTAAAAGAATAGTAGGAAAATCTTCTAGGTATAAAAATAAAACAAATTAAGGATAAAGCAGAAACTATAGGTGTGAAATTTACTTTGGTAGCTGGAGAAAAGTTATTTTAACATGTATGTGAAACACGCTATGTTTTCCAAGATGCTCATGTCCCAACACTGGTATAAGTGAATATGTTGCTTCATTTAGAAAAAGAGACTTTGAAGATGTAATTAAATTATTGATTACAAAATTGGAACATGACTCTGGTCTACCTACATGGCCTCAATCTAACCACATGACCCTTTAAAAGCAGAACTCCTTATCTGCTGGAGACACAGACCTTCGGTAGTAGAATTAAGAGTTATAAAATACTAAAGAGATTTCAAGAGCTGTGACTACATGGAACACACATGAAATGTAGGCAAGCTCTAGGAACAAAGAATGTCCTCCAATTCACTCTGTTAGCCACTCGACCATAAAAAGCAGAACCCAGACAAAACATGATGGATCTTGGAGGATGATATATCCCCAGACTGAATCCTCCAGCAAGAAAAACAGATTTGCTTACCTTGGTCTTGGCACTGTGAGACTCTAAACAGAGCTGCAGAGGAATTATGCTGTGTCTGGATTTCTAACTATTAATTGCTATTAATTTAAACTGCTAAATATGCGGGTCATTTGTTATGGTAGCAAGAGGGAATTAATATAACTGATGAGCAGAGAAAGTAATCAATAAAAATCAATAAGGGTAAAAATCAATAAGAATAAGAATCCTTTCCTAAATATTTTTTATATAAAGTTAAGATCAATAATGTACATTACTGACTATGTGAGATACATTTAGGGCGAAGTTTGAGATGAAACAACAAAAAGGTTATTTGTGGGAGGAGATATTGCTGTACTTCAAGATAGATTAGTTTCTGTCTTGAGTAATTTTTCACTTAGAAGATTTAATTATTTTTGTCTATGTATTAAATAAATTACACTGAATACCCATAAAACTAAAAGATTTATTCATTAATAAGAAGCCACAAAACATTATAATTTGTTTTATTTAACTTTAAAGTTTATGTGATTTTTTTAACCTGAGTATGTAGAAGAGACTTGTGTAATATTTAAACATTAATTTTTATATGCCCTAGGCAAGTTGGTTAGTATCTCTGAAAGGCATATTTCTCGCCTTGAGCAGGAATATTAATAGAACCTACCTCCAAAGTTTGTGGTGAGTGTAAAATAAGGAGAAGAGTTAGAATTATGTGCTCAAAGGATCAACATTTCATGATGTATTGCATGTTTTGTTTTGTTTTGTTTGTATGTATTAGACAGCAAACAATAGGTACAGAGGAATGTGCCCAAATTCTGCGTGGTTTGATGGTACTCCCATGTTTGGTTGTAAGTTTCTTTCTGTCTTGCTTATCTTACTTAATGATATCATAATTCAGTGTATTTTAGACAGTCTTGCTGTCTTTTTTTCTCGTTGTTGGTACCTTAAAGTTCATAATCAAAGCCAGTGCATTTCAGTACAGTCAACAGAGTACCGTAAATGAAATTGTTAATGCCCATTGTGTTGTAGGGAAAATGTCTCATAGAAACACATTGTCTTGTAAGCTGAGGTTTACCCTTGGTGTTGTACTTGGCTTGATGTTAATCGCAGTTCCTGGTATGTACAAGGAATGTAAGAAGTGCTCAATAAACAAATAATGATGGGCCTCTTTGAGTTCAAAACCCACTGCTATCCATAACATTTAACAACTTTTTCTCCTACTTTTAGATTTTTTTCACTTCTCCTTCATAAATGTAACTCTAGGTATTGCTTGTTTTGTAAGCAAATCCCATTGCTTTGTTTTGTAAGAAGTTACTCATGCTTTCCTTGCACTTTTTAAGGCATTGCCTTTAACCCTGAAATCCTGAACATTCTTATCTTCGATCTTGTCGTCCTTCGTTCTCTCTATATTTCCTCAGGTAGTTCATAATTTGCTTAGACTTCAGCTCTCTACTGTGAAGCTATCAGATCTGTTTGCCTTGTAAGGACCTTCCATCTAGTAGTGAAGAAAAAAATTGACTAATTCCTTCTCTCCTTCCATAAGTGGATTTACTGGAAGAGAGAATGCGAAGTCAAGAAAGCTGTCATCAGCTTTAGTTGAAGCAAAGAGGTAGCAAAATGTCTCCTAATATGTGCTTCAAAGGCCAAGAGCTAGTTAGGAAGTTCTTTATAACTCTAAGTGCATATTTATGCTAAATGACAAATGGGTACTAGAAACACTTGACTTAGGTACACCAAACAACTACCGTTTCTGCCTCTTCTTCAGCAGTTTTGTTTGAGTGTTGAAGGGAGAGCTGAATTGCTAGGTTTATGCTGCTGCTCTTCTTACTGCATTCATAGTGAGGTAATATACAGCCTCAGTTACTGCAAATAATATTCCACGTCTGTAAAGAGCACTGGACTGCTGCACAAGGCATCCTGCTTAAATTACAGTGAGAGTTCACTAAGGTGGACTCGGCCACTCATCGAGGTCAATGCAACAGTGCCAACGGATGCCATGGAGAGGGCATACATTTTCTTGTCACTCTTTTTTAGAAACGCTTTTTTTGTGAGAGAGTTAAGCAAAGTTGTTCTTAAAGTGTAGCACTGGGTTTCTCAAGCAGTAGGAACTAGGCCAACAGCCACCAAAGTAGTGTCACTAGATTCTTTGCATTAAATGCTTTACATCTTTCAGGAACTTGTCATTGAAATTAAATGACTGACGGCACTGTTGACCTGTGCTTCCACTTTCTTTTCCAAGAAGAAACAGCAAGTCATGGTGTCTCAGTAAGATAGAGATTAAAAAAAAAATTCTGCCCTCATAACCTAATTTCTGTCTTTCTATATGGTTAGAAGCACACAGGTCCTAGCCAGAGCACATGTTGGACAGGTGGCTTTGGATCCTACTGTGTATGCTCTTGGACCCACTCACAGTTCAGTGGGTTGAGCCTATAGAATATGGATAGAACCAGAGCAGTAGCTTCAGTACTGGCCTTAAAATACCTGGCACCTGTACTTTAATTTCCCGTTTTGCTTTCTACCAGCCAGAATAAAGTTGAGACAGCATGGAGGCATCAAGAAAGACTGTGCCCCTATTGACACAGTGACAATATGTAGGCACTTGTGTTTCTGCACAGCAGAGCTTTCCTTACAGCTTGTTCTTTTTCATAGACTTGTGGGGTCACCTCTAAGGTCCTGACAAGCCAGGTTAAGCTGCCCATCTTCAATAAGTCAATTAAAAGAGTCCAATTAACAGTGAAAAGCAAGAAATGGAGATATATTCCATGTAGCAGTACTGGGAAGAGTGAAGAAGAGATCAAGTAACTCTTTGCCTCTCATGTTCATCTCTGGGATCCAGACATCAGGGTAGGGTTTAAATGGAAAAAAAGAGAGATGCATAACTAAGCAGTCAGGCCAAGGTGTGGTCCCTTCCCTATCATTCTCTCAGCTCCAAGTCTCTCTGAAAGTTCATCTGATAAGTTGGAAATCCTTCTTTGAGAGACAAGTCCCTCCTCTGGATTCCTCCAGGACCCAGCCTTTTCTTTTCCCAGAAGGACATCCCTGGGGAAATTTTAATTTCTTGGGGTCCACTCTTTTAGTAATCTGATAGCCAGAGAAGGGATAACAAGTGTCTCTTCAGAATACAGCCATTCCTGCTGGGCTGCCAGTTACATTTGGACCCCTAAGACTCTTTATGATAGATAAATAAATTGATTTTCATTTGAATTAATTCACGGTTTTGTAGTATCCTCATTATGGAAACTTAATTGTCTCTTCTCCTGTGTGGTCTGCTGCTCAGTTGTTAGCTGAATGAAAACTCTAGTGTGAAGAGAGCGTACAGTAGGGAATTAACCTGTCATTGGACTTAAACATATAAAACCAGGATTAAGAAACAGGAGACTCATCAGTTAAGCTCTGCCAAATAGTCAACCAGTGCTAATTAGCTAGCTTACTCATCAGTATCAAGTAATACCCTGTTTGTTTGTTTATAGTATGTTGCTTGGGTATAAACTGTCCAAATACAAGTAGTTTAAATACTTTTTCAACCAAAACACTTTGTGCATATACAATAGGACTTAACATACAGTTCACATGAAATAAATTTTGGTTGTGTTATCAATTAAAATTTTCTATTCTTCATGTCAGATATAAAAATTGACTAAATTGTTCTGAAAAACTTCTCAATTATAACATTCTATGACAATGAGCTCTAAAGAAATCTAAAATTCTTCCAAATAATCATGATTTTATTAGTGCAAAAATTAATTGCAAATTTACTTTGACACTAAGTAAATAACTGATGAATAATAGTCAACAACCAAATCATGCAAGCAAGGGATTAAAAAATTCCTGGGCTATAGGGCTGTTAAAGGGAAGGGCTGGAGAGAGGCAGGAGTAGAGAGGAACTGTAAAAGCATTTTTTGCTGTCACTTGAAATCAAGGACAGCACACTGTGTGGCAACATTTATTGAAGACATGTAAAAAGTGCTTTGTAAAGACAAAGTAAGACTATAGCTCTTCTTTTGAATGTTATAGTTAGTAGTAATAAGGAAAATAAGAAATCTTTATCCATCCTAGGTTGTGGAGACAGACTTCCTAGAGAAAGATATTGAGAAAGGCATTTCAGAGAGAGACCAATATGAATCAAGCATCCTCGAGGGAGAACAAGTAGGTAGTTTGGCAAGAGCAAAGGGTGAAGAGAGTGCTATGGTGGCCTGTTTCTTAATCCTGGTGATACATATTACAGTCCAGTGTCAGGTTGTTTGTCTGCCATCCTCTGTCTTTGCACTGGAGTTTTCGTTCAACCAGCAACTGAGCAGCAGACTGCACAAGAAAAGGAAACGTGTTAGGTTCCATAACAAAGATAACAGAAAAACAGATGGAGATGAGGGACAGGCTTTGATAACAAAGGAGTCTGAATTAATCTTGTGCAAACCCATTTCCTTCTCACCTCCTCCTCCAACCCAAGCTCACAGCCACAATAACACTTAGAAAATTTACAGCCTGGTTCTGTACATGGAAAAGGAAATGCAGGAAGAATAACATGCAGACTTTTGGCACAGCAAGAATGCTGTCGGGATACAGGCAGTTGGTCACCAAACGGCAAATGATCACACATTTACGGATTGTTAGAAACAGATTCTTCTTGGAAACTGTCTACAGGACACCTCTCACACTGTACAGAGTCATCATGGAGTACCTAACTTACCAAAACAGACATTATATGAATTTGCTCTGCTGCTGGTATTCAACAAGTACACATGCAAGGAGTCCATGTTAGGATAACTACTTATTTATGTCTAAAGTACATTGTATATAGTATACCATACTGGTTCCTTTTCAATATGATGTCATAGAATCTTCTTTTCAAGATTCCATAACACTATAGTATCCTCAAATTTAATGACTGCACCTGCCTAACACTTCTATTGATTTATATATTTGAAATCTTGTACTGGAAATGCAACTGCTCAGCAACACATTCATGTGCATTAAAGTTATCCTCAACTAAAGTCCCTATACAAATTAAGGATAGTTTATTTGTCATAACCAATGGAATGGGGAAAAGAAAAGTTTTACTTAAGTGTTTTTCTTTTGTGTGCCTACAATTTCCCCCAACCTACTTAGGCTTTGCTCATAAAGGAAAACTTGCCCCAGTAACTTTTAAAATTTCATCCAATGTATCTAAAATGTCAACCCCCAGAAAAAGGTGGATTTTAAAGAAAGTGGGATGAGAAGGGACCATTTCAATTTCTTCTGATCTTTTCCTCTAGAGGTTGGCATAGCAACATTCCACCCAAGGGGTGGCTGCAGTGAAATGTCTACCCAGGGAAGGAAAAACAATAAAGCAGCTGTGCATGGGAAACCAGAAACCAAGAGCAAATCTAGACATTTCTAAAATAAGAGTGAAGAATACAAGTTAGGGCTGATGTTTCTTTGACTAATATTGTGCATAATTTTAGTTTTTCCTGCTCTAGAGGCTTAGAGAATATTGGAAGAGACTTCAATTGTCTGTAGCTTAAATCTTTAAATCTAGCAAAGTTTAGAAAAATCTAATAGTTCTCATTGTCTGTTTTGTGAAATGTTCTGTTGTATACTGTTTCACCTTATCAAACTGATTATTTGGGGCTTATGGTCTTAGTTAAGATTTCTTTTGCTGTGAAGAGACACCATGACCACCGCAACTATTATAAAGGAAAAACATATAATTGGGGTGGATTACATTTTCAGAGTCCATTACCATCATGGTGTAACATGGTGGCGTGTAGACAGATAAGGTGCTGGAGAAGTAGCTGAGTGTCCTACATTTTGACTTACAGACAACAGGAAGTGGTCTGAAATACTGGGCATGGCTTGAGCACATATGAGACCTCAAAGCTGGCCTCCACAGTAGGTACATTTCCTCCAACAAAGCCACACCTACTTCAACAAAGCCTTACCTCCCAGTAGTGTCATCTGTTGGGGGCCATTTTCTTTCAAACCACCATACTTAATGAAGATAAGTTCATTGCCTTTAAAATGAGTTAACTGTATTCACTCATCTATTTATTTATTGCAGCTAAGGGCCAGTTGTTTGGGATGGTGAGTTGATAGGTGGGTAAGGGTTCTTGCTGCCAAGCCTGTTACCCTGAGTGTGAGCCCCCCAGAACATACATGGCATAAGGAGAGAACCAACTTCTATAAATTGACTTCTACATGTATTCTCTGGCATACATGTGCATGTAGACACATGCACACATGAAATAAATAAAAGGATGTAATCTAAAAATGAAAAGGAACCAGTTGTATTAGCAACATGGTATTTTCTACTGATAGAAAATTTAGAATTAAAATTTTCCCTTTTTTATCAAAAGCAAAAATCACTTAGTTAATAATAATTTAAGAAACAATTAGCCAAAATTATTGAGAGCAAATATATTAATATTATACAGAAAGTTAAGCTTTTACGTTTTCAGCATTTGATAGTTTGGTACTGCAGAGCTCTATAGCAGGATAGCAGCTGATTTTTTTTTTGTCTAATTAGTTCTGGAATGTAATTGGTATTTCATCAGACAACACAATCGTTAAAATACCATATTTTCTTTTCATGGCTCCCTTATCAACTACCATTCAGGCTTCACATAAATAACCCAGTATTCAAGGTCCCAGCAAAGTTCCTGCAGGATCTTAGAAGGTTCCCTTTACTTCAGCTCTCACCATACCTCCTGGTAATTACCTGCAGAGCTGTGTATAGCATTTTGATCATACAATGTAATTTTATTTGCTGTTTCCTTTCAACTGTTGTACACATGGTATCTTGCTTATTTCCTGAAGGATATACTTTGGTCATTATTGTGCAGCACAATATAGTGTTTACTCACTCAGTGAAACATTTTTCAGTACTTAACAACACTAGGGAGGACTTTATAAGTAGTGGGTGAACATTCAGAATGATTATCTGCTCCATATTGGATGTTCTTTGAAAAAAAACTAAAACTGAATTTGCGTACATAGGGGTTATATATTCCCTCCAACCCAAATGTGATCAATTTTCTTATTAGTGTCTATAAACCATCCACTTCTGATCATCATATGATTATTTGCAGAACCTGAAAGTAAGACGTTGCCCCTCTATCATATTTCATCTTATTAGGTTTGTGTCTTCACATATTCCTGAATTTATGTAGAAAGATGTGTATTCAAAGGTCAAGACGCACTTACATCATTTTACTAATTGTAGCCATTTTAAGCTGAAGGTAAGAGAAATAACTGAAGGTCACTTGAGAATAATTCTGCTGGGGTTTCAAACTGGGGAGAAATGGCAAATGATTTGGAAGCACTTTTAAAAGAAAATCTCTAATAATGCTTCTTGTAGCCTCACTAAATTGTGAAGATCATCTGCTGTGCTAATAATAGTGGTAAATACAGTGTGTGGGTGGTTAATGTTAGATCACTCAAACACCCTTTAGAAAGCTTCAGAAAGGAAAAGCCTAGAAGACTTGGATGAAAAGGAACGCTGTGCAATTGCTGTTCGGCTAATGGAGATGCTAGTTTGGATCTATACTCTTGGAAACTAAATAACTATCATAGAAGCAATTACGCTTTGTGCCATCATGGTACTCATTTTTTTCTTCCTGAAATAATTGCATCCATTGCATGGCTGGTATTGGGGTGACAGCCCAGTTTCACACACAGTCGCTGTTGCTTTGGACACACTTGAAAACCTCAAAGATGTTTGAATCACAGAACTAAAAGTACCTGCTAGTTTATCAGGAAGCCTATGAGTATGCAAGCTTATTTAGATATATATGAATGTATGTGAACTTTAAAGTGTCGTACAGGTACCAAATCACAAAAGGCAACAAAAAGCACTAAATATTATAAAATTAAATCACTTTTATCATGTGTTGTGAATGAGCATAACCCAGAGATTCATTTATTATATTAACTGGGGAATTGATTTGCACTGGGTTCACCTGATCAATTGAATATCAATGCCCAGGCTCCCCTGAGACCCACTCAATAATATTATTCAGGGCAATGAGTACTACCATAACTAGTGGGTCTCATTTCTAAATATCCTAATACCAAGGTCATATCTCAATTAAATCATGACAATTAAATCAGAATTAGCAGCAGATGAATTCTGTGTAATATATATATTTCTTTTATTTAGTCTAAATATTTGTGCATATGTGTGTACAGAATCACAATATGATACCAGAGATCACTAATTAGGTATTGTTCATTTTTATATTTGACAGATTGTTTTAATATAGTGGCAAGTTTGAAAATCAAGTAGAGGAATAGGTTCTAGATGCTGGCCTCTTTAAAATGCTCTCTAGGATATTCTAACTGAATTCATGCTGTTGAGTTACTGGCACAGTTATTGTGATCGCCCTAATAGAGCAAAGTCTGTCTTCAGTTAACTGGACAGTCCTAAGCAGGACCAGTAACTCAATCTGAGTTTTAGGTCAATGTTCTTCTCTGTTGTCTTGTCTCAGTTTCTAAGTTTCACCTTTAACTCCAAATTCTGGCACCCATTTCAGTATTTTACCATAGAATATCAATAGGCTTCTGGTTCCTCCAACCTAAGACATGGCAGAATAAAGCTCAGTCTCTTGAGGAAGCATTGAGTGACGGTGTAGACTCATAAGAACACCAAGAGGAAATGTGGCTGGGCCTTCCTCTTTGATGTAGCTTAGTGGAATGTCACTAGTTGGTCAGGTAGTTCCAATATAATCTAGTTAGATCAGTGTGGGGAACCTCAAATGACTGTCTGCAAAGACAGATTAACAATATTTTCTAGCTAGACACGATAAAACACACTATAATCTCAGCCTTGAGGAGGCTGAGACAGAAAGTCACAATTTTGAGGCAGTCTGAGCTACATCATGAGACTAGTTTGAACTGTAAAACAAGATGCTGTATTAGAAGATTTCTTAACTAACAAAAAACTAAGGAGGAGATACACTGTCTTTGCTGGTGTGTTCTTTTGTATTGAGATGGTGTATTCTCTGTATTGAGATGATATACTCAATTTCCAGGGCTCCACTACCTAGTACCACAGGCTGTGTGGCTTAAACAGACAAGTCTGAAGTCAGATATTCTCAGGGTTGGTTTCTTCTGTGAGCTCCTCCCTTTGTTTGTAGATGGCTATCGTCTAGTTTCTTCACTCTGCGTTTGTCTGTGTCACTGTCCAAATCTCTCCCTTTTATAAAGGCCCAAATCAGATTGGATTAGGACTATGCTATCAACTCCATTCTGGCTTACTGCCCTTCTGAAGATCCCATAACAAAAGCAGTCACATTCTGAGCTATTGGAAGTTAGGGACTGAACACATGAATTTGGAATGGGGGACACAATCCAGCCTACAACAGGTGAGAGAGAAGAACACTTTTGGGTATACACAAATGTTCGTTATTTGAAAATGTATAGGGGAAACGCTGCTACTTTCCCCACCTAGGATGCTTATTTTCATCAGAAAAGATCACCAAAATCATTCAAGTTTATAGATATTATCAGTGATATGACAAAAATTGACATCTTTCTAAATGAAAAACCCGCTCACATAAATATGCATTAATTGTTTTTTCACAGTCACATGTAATGGTTTCTGTCTTATCTTCCTTGCCTAGACCAGATGAGTGTCTGCCAATGCACTGTATTCTGACACTTGAAGGCTCTTTTGATGTTTGTTTCTGATTGTATCAGAGTCCGTTGTGGTATTCAAAAGATCAATAATTCTGTGAGGATAACTAAGGTAAAATAATAACAAGGCATTTGTCATAGCAAACTATTAACTCGTGTTAATAGTTTGATTAACACTAGTCACATGAGGTTGTAATAAACACACAATCTTTCTTAACATTACAATGCTAAAGATGATGGGAAAAATAGATACTCAAAAGAAATTGGTTTTCAGAACTGAGATAAATAAAACTCACCGTGTAATTTTTATAAACTGGAGGCACAGCATGCCTCCTGCTACTTGAAAACTACAGCATATGGCAAAACCCATAAGCTATATGCATGTTTAAACCTTTAAATATAACACATCTCCAGTGCTACCCATCAGAAAATAATTAACCATCTTTTAAATGTATTCTTTAATAAATTTTACATCATAGTTTTCATTTTTTTAGAAAATAAAGAGCAATTTATCTTTAACCAAAAAGTCCAACCATAATTACATAGTTACAATACAGAGTAATAATGTTTCTATAAAATCTCAATGTTTTATTCAATATTTCTTTTCAACAAATCCCAGTCTGTCCCCAAATTATAGCACTACCCCTACTTTTGAGACATGGTCTCCCTACATTGCTCAAACTCCTGGACTCCAGTGATCCACCTGTCTCAGTCTCTCTAGTAGCTGGAATGCATGCATACCTAGTCCCACACCCACCTTATGGCATCACACTTTCTGCATCCTATATAATCTTAGGTCAACATTATTTTTCTAATTGTCTTACCTATGTACATGTCAAACCTCTTTTCCCAGTTTGCTCTGAGTTTTTAATGACTTCATCTCCATCCTGCATTGTCAAAAATCTACTGAACACCGCATCAGATCTTTCTGCTGCTCTGGGCTGGCACCCCACACCCATGCTCTAGCACAATTCCACTTGCAGTAATAATTTCAGTTTCCATCAACAGAGAGAATTTTGCCTACCTTTTAAAGCTCTCCATAACCATTTGTATAGTACGAGTGCTTTTGTGACTCTGTGACTTCTTTGTTTAGCATGTGTCTGGGATATTCATCCAGTTTATTAACAATCCATCCTTTTATTGAAGTATAATTTCCATTGTAGAATCTTGGTTGTTTATTCTTACTGTTCAGCTAAATTCTAGTTTGGGGCAATGATGACAATAGCTTTTATGAACAATTTTTGAAATTTCTTTTAAAAAGAAATGTAGAAGTAGGATATCTGGGTCCTAAGGTAAGCTTATGTTTAGTTTGCATAAGTCCTTGCAGATAGCTTTCTAAATGGTAGAACCTATTTCTACTCCCTGAAGCAATGTACAGGCATTAGAGTTTATTCTCCTGTAGATGCCCACAGAGCCATAGGAGCCCACCCCTGAGTTCACACCATCATGTATGTGATACTTAAATTCATGCAGGATTTGGCACATGAAGGGCTAATCAAGTCTTTCCCATGCACAGCGATAGTGAGGACACTCCAGGTGTCCTGTCTTATTTCAGGAAGCTGCTTGTTTGCTTTTGTGTCTTCATAAACACTGAGTTTGTGGTGAGACATATGGCAAGAAGTTTTCAAAAATATGGCAAGGCACTGAAGCATGAGTGTTTTCTTTGTGCAGATGCCAAATGGTGCCTTTTTAACTGAACAACTGTTAAGATTCACATTAACTAAAGCCCTTCATCATTTTTTTTTAAAAAAAACATATCCCTTAACAATATCACAAATGTATTTAATACTTTCTGGTTACATTTATTTGCCATCCCTCTCCTTGTTCCTCTTCTGCTCCCATCAACCATTCCTTCCACACCAAGTCCCCATCCTGGTTTCTCATCTTTGTATTTTGTCTTTGTTTTTGCCTTGTGGGCCACTAGATTTAACCAGGGCCAGTGCCAGGGGAGTGGGTGGGAAACTATCTACTGGAGCATGAGTAACTTCTCATTGTCTCTATCATTGAAGGCTGTTGACTTTTTTCTACACCAGTAGCCCTGGACAGCCATTACTCCCTCATGGTGAACAATAGACCCTCCCCTATCTGTGACTGAATGCTAATGGGTTCAATCCTGTTCAGGTTCTATTCAAGTAACTTTTAAGTGTTCTGAGTTCATGAGTGCTATGGACGTATCATGTCTCTAAGACTGTGTTTCTTGGCCCTACCTCCCATAGTCTTTCTCTAGATTCCTCTACTCTCTCTTTTGTGACACTCCCTGAGACTTGGAGAGAGGGATATGAACGGCTGTTTCATACTGAACACCTGATCTCAGCATCTTAACCAGCTTTGAGCCTCTGCATTAATTGCTGTTCCCTACAAACAAAAACTCCTTTTTAGGCTGAAGAAAGTGCTAATATTTGGATATAAATTCGATTATTTAAGAGGCAGTCTGATTACATGTCCACTTATGGAAAACGATAGTTGTAGGTTCATCCCTATGTCCTTTGAGCTATGGGCCTTTGACCAACTACACAGTGCAGGCATCAATTCCCTCATACAACTGAAGCCTCAGATTCAGCCAAAAATGTTTTGATTATACCAATCAAAGTCATGAGCAAACTAGCAATGTCTATGAAAAGTAGAAGCTATTCTTTCAAATATCTTTATACACAAATTTTATTTAAACTTATTAATACCCCTAAAGATCTTATTCCTTTTTTTCTTTCTATTTTTTTTGGTTATTTTTTTATTTTAGTTTTTTGTTTGTTTGTTTGTTCGTTTTAAGAGAGAATCTCAATCTGCAGCCCTGGTTAGCCTGGAACTTGCTATATGGACCATGCTGTCTGTAACTCACTGAGATCCACCTGCTTCTGCCTTCCCAGTGCTGGCATTAAAGGTGTGTGCCACCACTTTCCATTTTTTTGTTGTTTTTGTTAAAAGTAAAAGTGGAGAAACAAGACTTTACCACTGTGGGAGGGTGGGCTAGCTAGAGTCAATGGCAATTTAATGAAATGTAGAGAATTTAGAACCAGCCCTGCTTGCTAGCAACAAGTCATAGGTTCGTCTTCCCATGTTCATTTCTGTAAACAGCAGCAGTACTTAAAACATATATTTAATTGTTTTCAAAGTAAAATATCTTAATTGGAATAATTTAAATAAAATATTTATGACAGCACATTAAATATATTATGGAATATAACTTTACTTATAAAATAAGATACATGTATAAATTTGTTCTAAAATCACGTAAAGTATAATGTGCTTATTTAATGGTATGCTAGTATCTGATTATGCAAATAATTAAAAAAAATTTTTGATAGCTTCAGAGGTAGCAGATTTCAAAAATATTTTATTATGCTTTACTAATTAATAAAATCTATTGCAAACATCGAACTATTCTTTCTATTGTCTGTGTTGTGGAGGGCTCTGTGGTTTCAGGAATACTCTTTAGTACCTTTTTTCGTGTGACATTGGTAGGTAACTTCTTTTTGTTATTATACAAAATTTATTTGTCTTGCTGGAATGGAATGCTCATCTGGTCATCAAAATAATTCTAGAGCCGGGCGTTGGTGGCGCACGCCTTTAATCCCAGCACTCGGGAGGCAGAGGCAGGGGGATCTCTGTGAGTTCGAGGCCAGCCTGGGTTACCAAGTGAGCTCCAGGAAAGGCGCAAAGCTACACAGAGAAACCCTGTCTCGAAAAACCAAAAAAAAAATAATAATAATTCTAAATTAGAAAGTTTACTGTTACTTTTTGGGCACACCTACACACACCAATGCATGCACGCGCGCGCGCGCAAGCACACACACACACACACACACACACACAATCATTAAAGCAAATTACATTTTTCTTTCTTTAGTAGGTATATTTTTGGTTTTCAGGGGATCTAATCAAAATAGAAGTCAGACTATCTGGGTTTCAGACTTATACCTGGAATTAAAGCATCATCAACAAATTTTATTTCTTCTGCTGTAAAGTAAGTAGTTTCCTTGAATGAAATCCAAAGGCCCTCTAAACTTTAAAAACAATAGTCATCTCATCTACAGTTTCTTTTGGATTTTTGAAATCATCTTAACTCTTTGGGCTATGGCAACTCCTGGTTGAAAGGGGTTGAATTTTTCTTTTTAAGTGAGGGAACATACCTGTAGTAAGATTAGCCACACTCATTTGGTTAAAAGCTGATGCCCAGACCGCCTAGGACATTATTAACACCAGAATCTGTTTGCCAAGCCTCTGTACAGGGGCATAATATTGCTTTGGAATAAATGTGATTTTTACCCTGTCTCGAAAAACCAAAAAAAAAATGTGATTTTTACAGAAAACTTGTCATAGCTTGCTTATATCCTTTTGAAGAACAGGATCTTTATAGTTCTCCAGTCTTTTCATTTCCTCCAGATACATTCAATGAGATTTTCAGTTCATATCTCAATGAACTTGTACATTAAGAGAACTTTGCAAGAATGGCCATTATTGAGGCTTTTCTTCAGTATCATTTTGAATCCACCAAATTTCTTGTCATAATTCTGTTTAAAAAACAATCTCTAGTGTGCGGTAGAGATTTAAAATGTTTTTGAGCCGAGTTGATCTCAGTAGACTTACTAAGAACAAGATATCTCAAGCAAGACGTAATTTCTTTTATACTTAATTTTTCATCATTACAAACCAAAATCCTTTCTAACATAATCATTATTTTTAATTATTTATGTGTTGAAGAGAATTCGTTTACCCACCCTCTTTATCCTACTATCCATCATGCATCACAGTTGTAATAACCCATTTATCGTCCTGTGCACAGTGAGGCTCCTTAATGGTACATTCTACCATAGATAGATGTGAAATCACCCTGTTCCTATTTTGCCAGCATCTCTCTCATGTAAAATTCTCATTCCATCATTTGATCCTTTGAATCACAGACAACTATGATAGACAAATAATTAAAGTAATAAAATACGTTAATTTTTTTGTTGTTGGTCAAACAAGCTTGTCATTCCTGATTAAAATGTTTATATATTGGGGCTGAAGAGATTGCTCAGCAGTTAAAAGCACTTGTTATTCTTGCAAGGGACCTAGGTTCTGTTCCTAGCACCCACATGTGGCTCACCAACACCCATAACTCCAGTTCCAGTAGTTCTGACACCAGCTTCTGACCTCTGCAGGCACCAGGTATAATTGTGGTACACATATACACGTACACCAAACACTCAGACACATACATTTTAAAAAGTCTCTAAGACAAAAAATCTGGTAGAGTGGTCTATACTTGCATGTAATCCAAGCCATGGCTCGAGTAGTTGGAGGACTGGGGAGTAGATGTGGGTTATTTTTGGGTTTTGGTGACTAATGTAGCCAATGATGAGATCAAGGTTCAATAGGAGACCCTACATCAATATATAAGATTAAGACACCCAACATTGACCTCTGGCTTCTATGCATAATGTACATATACATGAGTACACGTGAACATGTATGCACATCTACTCATTAACAAATTTATGCATCTGTTGCCTAGTCCCTCCCCACTTCCAAAGACATAATTTCACAGTTTATTCCCGGCTGTCCTCAAACTCATGATCCTTCTGTTGCAACTTCCCACATGCCTGATTAGAAGTGTGTGCCAGCATGCTTGGTGACCTACTTGACTTTCACCAGGTGGCTGGGTTTTTGTTTGTTATTTGTTTTTTCATAGCACAAAGTCCTAATTCTGTGCTTTGAGGCTTATATCATTTTATCTGTGAATCTGTGGGGCATTTCTATCTTCATTTAAAAATAGTTATTATGGTAACGTAAGTTTAAATAATATACTACTATGCATATTTTGAAGTATTAGTATTGCTTTGTGTCTTATAGATCATAATGATGTGTGTCATGATTCAAATATACACAGAAATGGAGAGGATAGCACTAACACACTCATGTATTATTCATCTTTGAAATATCTTGCCTATTGTACATAGTCTTCATAGTTACTTGTGAAACTAAATATTACAGATACAATGAATTTCTATTCTAATCACTTTTAAAAGAAGTGTTCCTACTGAGATTAATTTCTATTCTTTATCCTGATATATTTTGTTTATACTAAAATATTTATTCATCCACCCACCTAAGTAAGAAACACACACTGATTGCATACTAAGGGCTATTCAGCACAGTGGAAGACAGTTTTTGGGGGAAGCATTGCGTTCATCTACTAATGCTAGCCTTCAAGTGACCATTTGCTGAGCTTATCATGGGGTTTCTGCCATTCCTGGAACTGTGGCTTATGGAAAACAAGACTGAGAACCATCTTCACATAGGAGTGAATTAGGCTATAGAGTATGTTGGAGATTGAAGGAGTTTAGATTTGGGTCACCAGAGATCTCAGGTTCTTTTTGCCTGTGTATTACATGTTTAACTTTTTTTTGCCTCATTTATCTCTTGTCAGGAAGTTGTACATGATTTAAATTCTTTGTATTTTAAATCCCACAGTTGGTTTTAGCTTACAGAATTTCTGTCTTTTAGAATCTAAGTACTCATCTTTCTTCCTTCACAGATATGGTTTATATAATTTAATCTTTCATTGCATTGAAATAAAATAGAACTGCTGAATATTTATTTGAAAATATGTCAGGGTGGATGCTTAGGATGCTACTGTTTAGAAATCAGTCATGCTCACCTATAAAACAATTATGTTTTGTGATTCCAAATGTATGAGTTTAAGTTATACTGTCTGGTCTGATGCCTGTTTTTGGTGTATTTTGTGACTGTGTGGCAATTTATTTTTCACCACAGAATGTGTTTCTGACATAAGAATTGTTGCAGACATGTAGTTGTGTTTAAGTCAGTTTCACTATATTAATAATTGGACTTGTACTGAATTATCCTGAAGCTAGGGAATAAATTACATAAAATCCTCCACTTATTTTCTCAACTTAGTGCAACAGTTTGTGGGAATTCAATTAGTTCATCCAAGTTCACTTGCTGACAAAAATCTGACTAGAATTCAGGTCCTCTAATTCAGAATACATTGGGGGCTGCCAAGTTTTCTATTAGTGTAACAGAGTATTTTGCAATTTTAGGAATAATATCTATCTTTTAGATGTTCGTTTTTATTGACATAAAATAAGAAGATTCTAAAATTATTATCCCTTTCTGGATCTCTCATAGTCCAACTAGAATTTATTAGAATAATTTTTCTCACTTTAGTGTGCTGTGCACTAGGCATGAGTTGGCAGTGTGTCTCCATGGCTGGGTCCAGAGTCTCTGTTTTGTTTGTCTTATCTTCTTTTATTGTAGCTTTACCTAAAACCTTGACACCTGGTGGAGTAAGACAAATATCTGAAGTATTTATTTTAATGCTTTTTAAAAAAAAAAAAAACTTTTTTGTGTCTGTTATGCTCCTACCCCTAACAAAGGGCTTAGCTGTGTTTTCACTGAAAACAGCTAAGAAAACATGGCATGGGGAGGGGGGGAGGCAGGGAATTCTTCACAGAGATCATGAACAGAGCTTTACAGGGAAAGAAGTTACTTTACTGACTCCAACTGACCCAGAATAGCACTCAAAAACCCAGAAATGCTACTGACCTATATCCACAAGTTGCTTCCAATATTTATGGGATATTTGTTTTGTTCAAGGTTGATTATAACCTGTCAGCTATTTTCAGCAAATGATTGTCATAACATATAGACACATGCATACATGTAATCTGGGTCAAGGCGTGGACGAGTACATAGTTTAAGATTAAAACTATGCATTTAGCTTAGGTTTTACAAGCTGATTCCATGGGAAGTCCAAGGCACAGTAAAGCGGTTACATTGTTTTCTTAAAGGGCACTTGACTAGATTGAATACACAGGACAGTGGGTTGAATACATGGTTTTAAATTATCTCAAAGCACATTATTAACTTGGTTGCAAATCCAGGCAGAAGTTCAGTATCCCTGAAGCCAATAAATATTTTTAGAAAATGTATTATACAATTACTTTACACACACACACACACACAAAGGTGCATGCATGCGCATGCACATTCACGCCCCACCCCCTCCACACGACCTTCTGAGTCCGTTGACTGTTGGTCATATGGAAATGGTTTTAAGACCAGACACTTGGTTTTGGGTAACAAATTAGAGGGCTACAGATTCTCCCTCTCTCAGAAGTTACTAATTGCCTGTAGCTCTTCATCTGTGGCTAGGTAGGGCCTTTTGAGAGTTCCCCTACCCATATTATCGTGTCCGCTGGTGCTGCCACAGAACTTACGGTTATTGTTTAAGTGCCCATACTGTCGAGATTTCATGGGTGCAGATTTCCTGCCATACCCAGAAGCCACATCTTCCAGCAAATATAAGGGCTCTCTGGTTCTTCCAGTCCTTCCACCCCTTCTTCTGAAATGCTCTCTGAGCCTTAGGTGTGGGGGTTCTGCTGTAAACGTGCCTGTTGTCATCTTGCACGCCGTGGTCAGTGGTTGTCTGCATTTTGACCAGTTGTGGCTTTTTGTAGCAGTACCTATCCGTGTCAAAATAAGCATCCTTGCTGAAGGCGAGAGCTACACTTACCTGTGCCTATAAAGAGAAATATTTCGAATGCTCAAAAACTGGAACCATTCCTGTAATCTTCACAGACACAAAACCAGTCATAAGATCTGGCACATAGGAACTGAAGAAAAGAATGTCAAGGTCATGGACATGACCCCAAAGTCATCTGAGTCAATATGCCTTTAGTAAGACAACAGAGAATTAGAAGAGGCATTGCTTAGGATTTTTTTTCTACTTGTAAGCCACATAAAATGGAAACAAAACTATTGACTACATCATCATGAAAATGAATGGGCTCTGGTGACAGAGAATTGCTGCTTTGGATTACAGCATTTGGGGGCTAAACAAGTATCAGGTGTAATGAGGGCGTAGTCAGTCTTCTTGGCTGAGAAATGAACTGTGCTGTGTGGAAGTGGGAAATAGGGACGGAACTCTTGGAAGACAACAGAAAATGTCTGCCTGCTGACGTCCAGAAATATATATATATATATTAATAAATATATATAGTAATAAATTTCATTGACATATTTCTTACTAAATTTATACATTATTCAAATTGTGTATATATTACTGAGCTATTTTCTACTTTTTCAATGAACATTTTATTTCAAATAGCTACTATTTAAAATCTTTATTAATTTTTTTCATACAGTATATTTTGATCATGATTTTTTTCCCCTACCCCAACTCCTCCCAGATTATCGTCACATCCCTACTCTCTCAACTTCAGGCTCTCTCTTTCTCTCTCTTTCTTTCCCTCCCTACCACCCAAAAGAAGAAGAAACAAAATTGAAAATTAAAACAAGCAGGAAACAAGTAAAACAACAACAAAAGTGCTGATTCAGAGCAAAAAGCCCACCAAAACAATGGAGTGTGTTTTGTGGTAGCCAAGTGCTCCTGGGCATGGGGCCTGCCCTGGAGCATGGTTGATATGCCCAGAGACAATCCATTGGAGAAAATGGATTTCTTCTTTGTCAACAGATAGCAAAAATATTTTAAAATTGTATCCTCTAAGTTTTAATGCAGAACTTATCTTGACTCAAGGAAAGCAATAAATTTGTTAAAAATAAGAATAAGAAGAAAACTACTGCAATTCTGTTCTTCAACCCTGTCTTGGCAAGTTTCAGTCTTCGCATAAAAGCTGAAACTTTGTTACATTTTCTTATTATATATTTTAATATCAGTTTTCATAATTCACTTGATTTCTTCAGTCCAAGACTATTTAGGTTAAACAGTCCATTTTATGTGACAAATTATTTTAAATATTACCATTAAAAAGCCCCAGTTACTTGAACTGAAACACAGTCCTTTAAAAATGTCAGTAAAAAAAGTGACTTTTATGTTTGATTGTTATTTGAAAATGGTACTAAGTTTGACAAAGTTTCTTCACATAAAAGTAGTTTTAAAACAATAGAACATGAGCAACCGTCTGCAAAGTAAAAGGAAAGCGAAGAGTCTCTGTGAAAATGAGCTGTCCCAGTGTCATAGGATGGCCCTGAGGTACCTGAGGTACTTGGGAGAGCCACATGGTTGAGGGAGTGAAATGGCTTCTGGGAGTTGGAACAGAGGGACATTTACTCAAGGAGAGTGACTCACTCACTGCACATTCTCCTTATCAAGCTACCAGAGTATCAGCTGATAATCATTTATAATTGCATTGTAGTACTTCTCAGTATTGGAAGGTTTTCATCTTGCCTACCACCATGCAACCTTTGGATAATTGCTTTCAATTTTATGTAATTAGTATTTTTTTAAACATTTTAACAGCATAGGAAACAAAGCTCACCATAGGCTTCCTTATGGAAGATACTGTAAATTATACAAGCTCATATTTTTTGTCATCCTTGAAGGAAGGGCAACTCTTTTGAAATATGACAGAAAGGGTAGATTCTAAAAAGACTGTTTAAGTAATTCCTGCATAGATTAATAGCCTGCAGAAATCCTGAACTGGACCACTGCACCATTACAGACATACAATTCTTGATATGCAAAGATCCTATAAATTCTGCCATATTCAAAATCAGATTATTTTAAATTTGAGTCTTGATTTTTCAATTATTATATAATATTTCTGACTGTCCTTAATTATCTTCATTGCATTTCCCCTATTTTTGTACACTAACCTTTTATTTTTATCCTCATTGATGCTTGTCTAGGTTGCTGTTTCATTTAAAGTTCTCAGCCTGTTGACTCTCGAACCATCTGTGACAGACTCAATCACACTGGTGCCAGGCTGCTCTGGAGTGTGACAGCATTGCTTTCCTTCCCACAATTAGATTTTTATCTCTTAAAGAGATTGGGAAATGTATTGTTTATCTTTGCTGGGGTGATTGTAACGAGCTGGTCAATTTCGCTGTCAGCGAACTAAAAGAATTAATTATAAATAGCACAAAATAAAAGAGAGTCACAGTTTTATTTTGTTTTATTTCTACCACCTTAAAGGCTAATGATAACTTCAGGTAGCCAGCTAGTAACTGCAGGTGCTGTCCCCAAACTTACTTTGTCCCCTTTCAACAATTAGATATGTTATTGTTATACATTTGCTACCTTCAAGAATTTACGTTTTCGTCTCAAACCATGATGCTCAATGCTTTTTAATTATTGCAAATTATGACTGTGGATATATTTTTCTGCCAAAAAAATTGTCACGGTTTTAATATCTGGCAAGTCACCTGACAGGTGATTTATATTACAATTGATAATTTGTTGGGTTACTACGCCCAACTTTGATATGAAAAGTTTTGCTTCATCTTATTATATTTTATTTTGTTATGTTTGGTTGTTATCCTTTAGAAGCCTGTTCTTTTCTAATGAGAGACAGAAAGGGAGTGGATCCAGAGGGGAGGGGAAGTGGGGAAGAACTGGGAGGAGTAGAGGGAGGGGAACTGTAATCAGGATATATTATATGAGAAAAGAATTTATTTTCAATAAAAGAGAAAAAATGCTATCTGCTTTTTAAAATTAGTTTCCTGTAATAAATACTTTATTATTTATGAGATGTAACAGTCACAAGTTTATGGTTAAAAAGGTATGCACAAGCCTTTGTAAGCAAACATTTACGTTCTTGTTTTCTTCTTTGAGTATCAGTGAATGCAGGATGAAGAGATGTGAACTTGACAAGTATCAGCAGAAGAATAGACCTATCTGTGACCTTCCTGAGACCTTGAACTCTACTGCCTAAACTCCAGAAGCATCATTTGTCCTTCAGAGATGAAGAAAGTGATTTCACATAGCATTTAAATTCTTTATGGATTCCTTTTCACTAGGTTCTTTAATATTGTGTTTATAATTTGTGTTTTAAAACAAGATTCAAACACAATTATAAAGTTTACGATTTATGATTCCACAGATGGCCTAAGAGAAATTTAGTGAGAACAATTACATGAAAGGAGCTTTAAGAGAGATTTATTTTAGTATCAAATAATTTAAGAAAGAGAAAAAAGATGAAGGAATGGGAAATTTGCACATATATTTATATGTATATAGTTTGAATGAAGTCATGCCATGTGGGATGGCAGAGCTCCCCCAAAGACCTACCTAACAAAAACCTCAGCACCAAGTATGTGAAACTTCCCTTTGAGCTGTTGGCCAGGGAGTCAAAAAGAGTCTCAAAATAATATAGACTAGAGCCATTGCACTTGGTTGCCTCTCTGAATGGGAAAATAAGACCTATTTCTAAATACACCACACGCTTTGGACACAGGACACTTGGAGGAATCACACTAGCACTGGCCTGAAAATCTCCTCCCTGAGTACTAGCTCTCATTGTATCCAAGGGTGTTATGCAAGCTGCCAAGAGAGAAAAGCAATCAATAGCCCTACCCAGCTACAAAACCTATGAACCACAGCAATGACCAACATGGTGAGATGTCCCCAATAGGGCAGCAGTGGCATGTATGTCTTGGAGGAAAATAATAGCTGTCTCTTTGTACTAAGGACCCACTCAATTGGAGAGAATTGTGCCTGTTCCTGTCACCTAGCCAACCTCCCATGGCTATTGAAGTCATGGATTCTAGAAAAGACATTACCACTGCCACTTTTCTGGACAAGTGCACTTTCTCACTACATTACAGAACAGTGTAGCTCTAAACACTCATCATGTTCCTTTCTGCAGCAGATGGAGACCATTACAGAAATCCACGTCTGATTTTTCTTCTTTAATGTATTATCATTGTTAAATTTAAAGAACTTCTGAAACTTTTCCTGGGGTAACCTTTCTTTCTATGTTCATGGGTAAGGCTATCCTATGGCATATTTGTTTCATTTTGGTTATCAACTTTAGTATCAAGGTTGTACTAGGTTCATAAAATAAGCTGAAGAACATTTTCTTTATCATTCCCCTCTTTCTAGAAGGGTCTTCTATAATATTCTTGGTAAAATTCATTGGTGAGATCATGTAGCCAGAAATTTTATTCTAGGGAAGCACTTTAACTTCTATGAGGATTTAGAAAGTGAAATAAAATAATATGTTTGTTCTATAATAGTCTCATAACACAATTGTTACTAAATACTGTGGTTGCAAAGGTGTGTAAGGTTTTGCCCACACTAGCAAAGCAACCACCTGTATTTCAGGTGTCAGCTGGGCATCTTTTAATTCAACTCAACTGGTCACTACTTGGAGATAGTACTAGATTCCACAGACTGCATACGTGGTCTCACAGAGATCTCTGTTTCACACACTGGCTACAAGTTCACTGTCACTTTCTCTTCTGGTCTACTGGTTACAAATCAGGGATTCCTACAATCACATTAATGAGTTCAATTAATTTTTTAAAGTGACTCCCAAAACTCAAAGTAGCACTTACATATACTTGTTACAAAGGATATTACAAAGGATGGTAGAAATGTCTCCCATAAGGTGAGGTATGAATAAAGGGGTCAGGGTCTGAAGACCTTCTGAAGTGTGCCAAGCTCCTGGAGCCTCCATGTTATTCAACAATCCCAAAGCTCACTGAAGTAGACCTTTTGGGTTTCACTGTGGGTCACAGTCATTCCTCTGAACTCATTCATGTGGGTGATCAAATAAGACCTTAAGCCACTCAGCTCTTCCCCAAACATCGAGGGTGATACAGAAAACAGCTTCATCCTTTAGTTCCCTGAGGCCATGACCACTGGATTTAACATTAGGACACACACTATCCTTTTATCCCTCAAGAAATTCCATGAAGTACAAGAATTGTATGTTCAGGGACTGGAAAAAATCCAAAAATATTAAGATTTATTCAACTATATTTTGTTAATGGCTTCAGGGCATACAGATATCCTCACTCCTCAGTTTGGTAGGAAATATTTCCTACAATTTTCTTTCTCTGTCTACTCTTTTTAACTTATACATCTAAAGAAAATTGGGGAAAGTTGTTTATAAAAGGATCAGATAACTATTTCTAGTTTTAGAGACCATAAACGCTCTCTTAACATATATTTTTTGTTCTGTTTTTTTTTTTTTCACCTCTCTTTCTTTTAAATGTGTCTTAGTTTGTAAAACACTTTGGCAAAGAAAACTCATTCTTTGCTTCATGATTATGCAAAGTGGCTTGGGTCAGAGTATGGACTAAAGATTTTTGCAATGCATTTCTCATTTAAAAGCCTGAAATATCTGTAATTATGCCCTTTTGATATCACACATTGGTTGTGGTTGATTTTTTTGTCTGCATTCATCTCATTGTAGGATTATCAACGTTTTCTTTTCAAATATTATAATCTAAATAGTGAGGTTGTAGCTCGACTCCATCCACACTGGTAATTGTATTAAATGTAAATGATCTATACACTTCAAGTCAAAGGTCATTGAACTGAACAAATAAAGAAAATCCAAATATACGACTACAAGAAATTCATTTTAAATAAAGATAAAAATGGTTAATGGCAAGAAGATGGTTAAAAGTCGACCATGCATATTTTAACCAAAGAAACCTGGGATGCTTATATTACTATCCGCCAAAGAAGACTTAATGTCAAGCGGTACCTGTGATTTGTAGAGGAGTGCTTGTGATGGAAAGGAATAAGCACTCTATAAACCATATAAATCCATGTCAGTCCTAAACAACCTTCCCCTCAGTGACAGAGCACTACATTTGCAGCAACGTTGAGTGACTGATAAAAGCAGTTGACAAATCCACAAGGAACTTTGAAGCTGGGCAGCCCCTTGTGCCTGTAATTGCTAGACCAATCAAGCAGTAAATTAGCAAGGCTATAGCAATCTTGAATGACATTGTCCACTAATTGAGTTTAATTGACACATATAGAGCACTGCACACAGCCTTTCCTAATGCACAGAAACAAGCGAGAGATAAACCCTTTTCTTGGCCGAAAAAGCAGGCCTCAGTAAGTCTGTTTTTCCTTTGTTTGTGCACCATGTT
This sequence comes from Peromyscus aztecus, assembly GCA_902168405.1. Lineage (NCBI taxonomy): Eukaryota > Metazoa > Chordata > Mammalia > Rodentia > Cricetidae > Peromyscus > Peromyscus aztecus. Next base: position 19,751 of record CABHPQ010140331.1, on the reverse strand, counting down.
CTGCTCAGTAACAAAAGAAATTTCTTCACAGGCATCATTCATTGACCAAGCAGGTGGTTTGTTGTATGTCTGAGTGATCAGTACCAGGTCTTGTACAGCCTTTTGTACCTGTGTTTTCACAGGAGGAAGATTAACTGTTAGCTTCCCACAGGTAGCTTTGGGCTTTTTATTCTGGTCCAATAGAATTTTTTGTTATTTGTTTTCTTTTGTTGTTACTCGAGACAGGGTTTCTCTGTGTAGCTCTGGCTGTCCTGGAACATTCTCTGTAAACCAGTCTGGCCTCGAACTCAGAGATTCACCTGCCTCTGCCTCCTGAGTACTAGGATTAAAGGCATGCACCACCACCATCCAGCTACAACAGAATCTTACCTAGGCAGAGTTTCTGTGCATTTGGTTTGATAACAGTTCAGAAAAAATGTGTTGTGTATTCCATCTGGATTCTGTTCCCTTTTTTTCACTCAATTTTGAACAGATAATCCCTAATTATCAGATCTGAGTTTGATGATGCTAAGAATCTAGATTTTATATTGTGTCCATCTTTTTCAATGGTTTTCAAGAGATAAAAGTGTGAATGCTCTAGTCTGTTACATTTTCCTAGTATATTGTCTGCACTGGACACTACAATAATGATATTCTTTTTAAATAGCAATAACTCTTAATGTTACAAGTGACTGAGAGGCATTTTCACACTAGTAAAAACAAACCTTGACATCCTTGCCCCCACATAGTACCAATCTAGTTACCCATCTTAGCTCTGCAGTACCATTGTAGTTATCCATCTTGTGTTTTCCTAGCTCCCACCCAGTGCCATCCTATTTATCCACCTAATGTCACCTAATTACTCTCCTAGATTCTTTTACATTTCTACTCAAGTTTTAATGAGTAGCTTACTTATGATTTCCTTGTATACATATTTTCACACTCTTCTATTTCATCTAAACAAGTTTATAGCATTTAGTTAAAATAAGTTATAATTCCAACTATGCTAATAAATCAAGCATTGACTACTGGATATGATAAGATAATAAGACAGATTATTGAATCTACTTTTATAAAGGTACTGCTTGTTGTTTTAAATATTTTACATTGGATTGGATTTTTCTATACCGTACACAAATTTTGCATTAGACTCACCAAAATAGGATAGATAATGAATTTTTTTTGTCTGAATTTGTCAAATGTTAATGGACTGGACATTGTTAATTTATATAATGGAGTTTTTGTCTGAATCTGTCAAATGTTAATGGACTAGACATTGTTAATGTAATTCTTGACTATATATATATCATATGTACTTACTGTATACAGTATTTTCTTATATTAGTTATAAGCTTTTTTTATTCTGGACAAAAAAGGGAAAATGTGGTGATATTGTATCCCCCAATGTATTCTACACCCTAATAAACTTATTTAGGGTCAGAAAACAGAACAGCCACAATATTAAACATAGAGGTTAAGGCAGTGGTATCATACACCTTTAATCCTAGCATTCAGGCGGCAGAGATCCCACACTGGAAACAGCCAGGCATGGTGACACACGCCTTTAATCCAAGGAAGTGATGGCAGAAAGCAAAAAGGTATATAAGGCATGAGGACCAGGAACTAGAGGCTTTTTAAGTTTGCTAAGCTTTTAGGCTTCTAGCAGCACTTCAGCTGAGATCCATTTGGATGAGGACACAGAGGCTTCCATTCTGAGGAAACAGGATCGGCTGAGAAGTTGGCAAGGTGAAGTTAGCTGTGGTTTGTTCTCCTTCTCTGACCTTTCAGAATTCACCCCAATACCTGGCTCTGGGTTTGTTTTTATTAATAAGACTTTTTAAGATTCGTGCTACAGACTACATAATTCTGGCAAATACACGTATTTGTAGAAATTTAGCATCTGTAGTAAAACTGAGAGATTAAACACTTTTATTTAAAGTCAAAAATAAGTGAATCTGCACTAACAGTCCTTCTAGTCCATACTTAGAGGGCAGGCTCAGTGCAGGAACATCAAGATCTATAAAATACAACAGTTGTGAACAAGGGCAAACTTGTCATTAAACACAGTTGTTAATAATCTGTTCAAATCTAAGTACGTTTTCATCTGCATATTCAGGGACGTAGGCTCCAAGTAACAACCTGGATCAGTTTTTTAGTTTCAGAGTGCAGAAGTTAAATTGATGAGTTGACAATACTGGAAGAAATAGCAGGACTAGATCGGCAGGGAGAAGGAATCCTATCGTGAATATAGAGCTTGAAACTGACCCAATAAAGCTAAGATATAAACCTGAGCTGTGGGTTTCCCAGCTGGCCTTCGGAGTAGGCAGTTTGAAATAATAGGCTGTACTTTTACTTCTGATTCTTCTGTTTCTCCCAGACAGTCGCAATCTGACTCCCACTTGAACAACATCCCTGAAACAGCTCTTGAACGACCCAACTGGTTTGTAACCGCTTGTTTTACTCTGCTCAACTCTGTCCCGTTTTTTTCTTGCCTGTCTTTTTCTTTCTCTTCTCTTTTTTTGCTCCCCCACCATTATTTTTCTTCTTCCTCTTGAGTAAACAAGCAAAACAAAACAAAAAGCAACAGTAATTTTCCAAACTGTACTCAGAAGTAGAATGAGAACATTGTCACAGAATATGACATTTTTATTGGACATAATGTAAATGGTACATTTTAGTCATTCAGACGCAAACAATTCAAAACAAGAGGTCATACATTTTGAATTAAATTTCAAGCTTAAATATCTGCTTTAGTTAATGCATGTCTTGTAATCAGAATTATGCCAATGTTGGTGCAGGTTCCTCCATAAAATACTTTCTAAAATAGGCTATATTAAATGAACTTAATTGCACACCTCATTTTCTATACATCAAATTTAAGCTGTTTCCCATTTACAAAATTTAATTCTGTAATAACTACTTTTGTAAAATAAATTCTTCTCTGAAATTGTTTGAAGGTGTATTGACATCTGTTCAACTTTGTCTCTATCAAATTTTATTGTTTAATATTTGTGCCGCTGGGTATGTTCTTTTTTAGCACACCATTTTCACCAAATCCAACCTTCTTAAGTCAACCTGGGAATGTAAAGTACACCAACGCATTCACAACTCCCCGTATAAAGTTAGAAGTTGTTAGCATTCCATCATATTCCACCAACCAGTCCTATGTCATCTAAACTGTAAAAGTTTACATCCACAGACTTAAGTAAACAATAGCATTGCTTTTTTTTCTGTCTGTTAAATTAGTTTCTAAACCTGGCATTTATCCCCCTGCTTTTAAATTAAAGTTCGAAGGAGGAACAGCACTTTCTTTGCTGCTTCAACAGAGCACAGCCTTTAGTCGGGGACCCCTTTCTTTCTCCCCATATTTTGCCTCTAAATTCTTCTAAGAGTTTAGGACATATAAAAACAAAAACATAGATGACATCCATATTCTATCCTCCTACAGATTTCCCCCAAGGCATTAAAATAAGGAACAGGCTACTTTCTCAAGAGACATAAAGGAAGAGAAGATAATGGGAGAGAGGTTATTGCAGTACCATAAAGCCATCGTGGTGAAATTTCCCCATGATCAATGGTCACATTTCCTAACGCTGTCAGAAAAGGTGATGCTTTAGTCAGGTTGCTGTAAAGACACATAATAAACTCTCCCCTGGGATACCTCAGCTGCCATGAACCACAATTGGTATTTATGTTTCCAACAGTGAGGTTAGTTAATTGCTGCAAGGATTCAAAGTAGGTATTCCTTTGAGTGAGGCACAGAGGGCATTCATAGGACAGAGGTTTGTTCACTAAGCATTAGGCAGAATAACAATTGTGGGCTTATAGCCAATATGGACTCATTATGGTAAGGACAATGACAAAGAATGGGGCACATGTGTGTGATAAAGCTTTCTGCCTATTTATCGCCTTCTTTCGTGTGCTGAAAAGGAAAAATGCAAAAAATCATATTTTCATGTTTAAGGATATCTTTCAGAAGGAAGAAGAGTGGAATTTACAATTTCATTTGAAAGCCACTAAGACAAGGATACTTCCAATGGTCTGAAACAGTGTTGACCAATGTAAAATAAACCCACCCCATCCACCTCACTTGGCCTGACCCAGTTCCACCCCAGGAACACTACCATGCAAGGCTATAGGTCCAGAAAGGGAATTGCCGATGTCTGTGTGTCCGATATAAGAGTTCATCTAGCCTACTTGTGTGTGTGTGTGTGTGTGTGTGTGTGTGTGTCTGTCTGTCTTTCTATCTGTCTGTCTGTGTGTTCTTGTGCCTGTGTGTGTAACTGCAGATTCCTCTTGCATCAGATATAGCTAGTGATATTCAAGTTGATGGCCTAAGACATCATGAGTTGACATTGATTGAATACAACCCAGGGAGAAAAAAATTCTCTTTTTCTTGTTCCACTTCCCATCAATCAGTGTGAAGGTATGGAATCATAGTGAACCACGGAGCTTATGACATTGCAGTAACATGTATCAGAGGAAGTCACAATAGCACAGACAAGATCAGCCGAATTACTCAGATGGTTTGAATTCTTTCCCTTGAGGCAAATGGCACTGATAGGTGGCTCGAGGTAGACTATTGAAGGTCTGGTAGTCTTGGATCTATTATTTTATAAAAAAAAAATAATAATTAACTATTAGTCAGTAGAAACTGGGGAGGCATTAATTTGAGAGATGGGACTTAGCTGTTAACTATTTAAAATAGATTTTAGCCAGTCCCTTTAAGGAGAAGAACAGAGTCAAAGGGCTGAGCACACTACTCAGTGCTGTAATATTTGTGAAAGAACACACAGCACAGTGCAATAGCTCAGATTCCAGAAGTCGACCCACATACAGTCAGCTAATCTTTGATGAAAACACAAAAGCAAAAAGAGAGAAAGGACTTGTAGTTGATATAGTGTGCACCCCAATAAACTTATCTGGGGGTCAGAGAACAGAACAGCCACTATATTAAACTTGGTTTAGGCAGTGGTAGCACATGCCTTTAATCCTAGCATTCCAGAGGCAGAGATCCGTTTGGATCTCTGTGAATTCAAAGCCACACTGGAAACAGCCAGGCATGGTGACACAAGCCTTTAATCCCAGGAAGTGATGGCAGAAAGCAGAAAGGTATATAAGGCGTGAGGACCAGGAACTAGAGCCTTTCATAGCCTTTAAGCTTTTGAGCAGCAGTACAGCTGAGTTCCATCTGATGAGAACTCAGAGGCTTTCAGTCTGAGGAACCAAGATTAGCTGAGAAGTTGGCAAGGCGAGGTTGGATGTGGCTTGTTCTGCTTCTCCGATCTTCCAGCATTCACCTCAATACCTGGCTCTGGGTTTGCTTTTATTATTAAGACCTTTTAACATTCGTGCTACAAGGACTATGAACAAGTAGTATTAGGTCAGGTACAATAAAAAAAATCTAAGACACATACTGTACACCTTTTACAAAAATTAACTCACTATGGATGATCAATTTAAGAGAAAGTCCAGATTGGGTGATTCTTGAAAGGCTCAATGATTCTGAAAAGGACATAGCATGGGTCTGGTGAGATGGTCCTTTGGGTAAAGGCAATTGTGGCTAAGCCTGGTAACCTGAGTTCAATCATACTCCCTGAGAACTGCATCATGGAAGAAGAGAACCAACTCTTGCAAGTTCTCTTATGACTTCTACATGTGTGCTGTTGTACATGTGGACACACACAACACACACACATAACACATACACAGAAAACTACGATGAAAAATTCTAAAAATTAGAAGTGTAAAGACATAGTATGATTCTTATTTTACATAATATTTTTATTCTTTGAAAGTTTCATGCTTTCATACAACAGTATGATTATACTAATCATATCCATTTTCCAGTTCCGCCCCCATCTCCTCCTAGTACGCCCAACCCTGTCTCTCTCCTAACTGCAGATCCCTTGTTTTTTATCTTATTAATAATGCCATGAATCAAATTAGTGCTGCCATATGTGTGTGGTATATGGCCATCCACTAGGGGCATGAACAACATACCTGCAGCCACATCCCCAAAGGGAGTGACCCTTCCGTAGGAGTCAGCAACTCTGAGTAACTCCTCTGATAAGGATGAGGCCTCAGTGGCTCCTCGTCCATGCAGTAGATTGCAATGCTTACCACAACTTATAGTTATTAAATGAGTTAATACGTGGAACAACTGCAGCATACTGGGTTAATGTCATTCAAAGATTATTATAGATATAGTGATTCTTCTAATACATTCAGGATCAGAGACCACAAAATAGCTAAAATCAAATATGTTTATGTTTTTATTGTAATTATTTTGGTGTGACTTTCCCATTTGGATTTTGTTTTAATTTTATTGAGACAGAGCCTCAGCATGTTGCCCTAGTCTCCTGGAAACTCAACATATAGATTAGGTTTTTCTTTAACTTGTAGCTACCTTTCTTCTCTTGTCTCTGAAGCATGTGCCACCATGCCTGGTTCAGTTTCCATATTTCCCCATCAACTTCCAAATTAGACAAGAATAACATGTACTTTGTGCTTGTGATGAGGATGCTATGTTCTGTCACAGAAGGCTAGTAGTATAAATTTGTTTCCAGGTGATGAAATGCTGTGGAGTAAATCCGTAAGTTCCACCTATAGCAAGATAGGAAATTTAATAGTTTGACTCTTCCTGACAAATATTCCCTGTAAGACTAATTATTTATGTACTTTTGCGCATCTTGGATGGGCAAGTGAAAGGCTGACCAACTTCTCTAGTATCTATTATTAAATATTCCAAATGTGAATATTGTTTGCAGGATAATTGTTGGGATGATTTGGTGGTGGTCTGATTTGTATATATGAAATGATTATTGGAATAATGATAATGGGCTATTGTTTTCGATCTCAAGTCTATACTATTCACATTTTTTCAGCAAATTCCAGATGAAACTGTGGAAGCAGACTCCTGAAACCATCAAATGACATAAAATGATAGTCATGTAGAACTGATGAGGATATTAAGAATCGAATTTGTCTTTAATCTTAGAACATCATGCAATATAAAAAATGATAACAAAAAACTAAATACAAATTCTTAAATTGGGTTAATACAGAATATGGAGAGACCCTGAACTGAATGTGGAATAGGACAGTATTTTAAAAAGAATTCTCATACTTACACACTTCCAGCAAAAATGATATGATTTCTTAGCAATTAAAGCTAATGATTCTTGCTTAGAGTGCAATAATAATCACACAAAATCTCCAATGAGTCCCCCTTCATCCAAACCAGACAAACATGTTTACCATACTTTGATGGTAATTTATACTTACAAGCTGAGAAATGGGGGAAAATTATTACATTTTGCTTTTAGTAAATTCCACCTAGTGTAAGTCCTACATACACACACACACACACACACACACACACACACACACAC
>CABHPQ010140331.1:0-12278 GCA_902168405.1 Peromyscus aztecus | reverse complement strand
TGTGGAATAGGACAGTATTTTAAAAAGAATTCTCATACTTACACACTCCAGCAAAAATGATATGATTTCTTAGCAATTAAAGTTAATGATTCTTGCTTAGAGTGCAATAATAATCACACAAAATCTCCAATGAGTCCCCCTTCATCCAAACCAGACAAACATGTTTACCATAATTTGATGGTAATTTATACTTACAAGCTGAGAAATGGGGGAAAATTATTCCATTTGACTTTTAGTAATTCCACCTAGTGTAAGTCCTACACATACACACACACACACACACACACACACACACACACACACACACACACAGAGAGAGAGAGAGAGAGAGAGAGAGAGAGAGAGAGAGAGAGAGAGAGAGAGAGTTGTTAATGCTTCAACACCCCTCACTTTTAGAAGTATTGAGGAAACAAAGTCATACATACATTTTTACCCATATTTATATTTCCCACCAAATGCTCTATGACTGACTCTGATTAGTGCCTAACAAGATAGGATTTTGGTACCTTCTATTTTCTTGATATGTGCAGCAAAAGATACCTCTGAGTACTTTCTGACCATTTCATCCTTGTAAGAACCATGACAGCATTTTTTTAAAGATCCTAATTGATATGGTGTTATGAACATTAGAATCCAACTTCTTCAAAATACAAGGAAATGGGAAAAACATGGCAAACTTTTAGGGCTATCCTAAAATAATCACTTAGACCTCATCAGACCTTGGCTGTTCCAGAAGCAGTTGGGAGAACATGTTAATGCGCAGCTGACAGGATCCCATCTGCTGAGAGTCTATTTCAGTAGGTCTGTGATGGGCCAGATATTCGCATTTCCACAAGGTCTTCTGATGATCTTGAAGCACACCACAGTTCAGGCTTCCTCAGATAGTAACGGTGGAAGGAATGAGAACATGGTCTTCAATGACAGCCTCTGGACTGTCTACCCTGGACTCAAACTCCGTGGTGTGAATGTGCAGTGGAGGTAGGCTCGATTCTCATTCTACATTTTCATTTGACTTCAAGAGTAGTGTCCATCATCTTGCACGTATTGATACTGAACTTGATTTAAAAATACTAACTTTTGCTATGTTACAGTGACTAGTGGTCTACTATCTCTCTCTCTATAATGCAGAGAAGAGTTTCCAGGTACTTACTGCTTTTTAATCTACAAACAATAAAGTTGATTGTTGTGCCCATGTCATGAGACATACACCTCCCCCCGGCCCCCAGCAAGACCACCACAGAGCTAATATCCGATGCAAAACACACGGGTTTATTGATTATGAGCAAGCCTGGGCTTGGTCCATGTCTAACACTCCGACACAGCGGGTGGAGAAGGACAGCCCTGAGCTCTCAGAATGAGGGATTTTTAAAGGGAAAAACCACAAGCAGGGTGGTACAAGCCTTTGCGTCATATGATTGTGTGAGGGTATGTAACCTTTTATTTACTGGTTGGGGGTTATAGTTATCATTTTTGGGCAGGCCTGGACAAATCCCAGGCTTTGTCCTTGAGATGCCATGGAGGCTAGCTGGCCTCACAAGTTCAGATTGACCCATGCATGTAGCTCTAAGTTGGTGAGGGGTCCCAGACAGTAAACAATTGGCTGAACCTTGAGCAGTCAGAATACATGCAGAAAGGGAACTATTGCAAGGACTATGTCTTTTGTTCACAGCCCTCCCAGAAACTGCTTGCTCAAGTTTCAGGAAACTGAAATCGAGGCTGATTTCTGAGAGAAGACTGAGCAGCCTGCTTGGTCCTTTCATTGATTATGAAAGAAAACATCAACTACACAACCCAAATGTTGATGCTGTTTCCAAAGACACCATTCTCTTTCAGCTCTTTCTGCTGAGTCTCTTATATTATGCTGTGGTAAAATCCATAAAGAACAAGTGACGTCAGACAAATGGACAAAAGAAGAAGGAAAGGATTAAAACTGACTTCCCAGAAATTAGCATTTCTATTATCATGGCTTTTGCAGTTCAGTTTCTTTTTAAAGTTTTGATACAGAGCTTCACCATGTAACACAGGCTGTTTGTTATCTCAGGCTCCTCCTACCTCAGGTTCCTGAGTGCTGGTGTTACAGGCATATACTCTTGTGTTCAATTTACTTTCCAGAATATCAAGGGCTTTTTTCCTTAGGTTCTAGTTTTCTACTTTCCAGAATATGTCCCTTATCCTTTATTTTAGAATTACAGAGCAATACTATATATACATCAATTACAAAAAACCCCACTTTTTAAATAAATAAATACATTATTATTATTACTATTATTATTATTATTATTATTACTTTGCTTTTCTCAAGACAGAGTTTCTCTGTGTAATTGTGGGGGGAGGCCCCCAAAACAGCTTGACCACACAGCTGCCATGACAGGCTTAGAGGCCCAGACACAGCTTCTGGCAGGTAACACCTGGACCCAGGAAAAGCCATAAGCTGACCCCACCCAGCTGGGCCTGCATCGAAGAGGAAAATACCTGACATTCTAAACATTTTCTATACAAATGTCAGCCAATCAGGGTCCTGAACCCTGAAAATCCCCTCACCCCAACTTCTGCTATGATAAAAATCCACCCTGCCTGAGCTCTGGGGTCTCTCTGTGCTCACTACTGCATTAGGCAGAAAGTCCAGGCTCCAAGCTTGAAAATAAATGCTTTTTGCTTTTACATATGGGATTCGGACTCCGTTGTGGTCTTTTAGGGGTCCCCGAGATCTGGGCACAGCATAACCACACTGGCTGTCCTAGAACTCACGCTGTAGACCAGGCTGGACTCAAACTCATTGGAGATCTGCCTGCCTCTGCCTCTGAAAGGTGTGCACCACCACCACCAGGTCAAAGCCCCAATTCTTGACTTAAAATATAAAAATATAATTTTTCAAGAAACTGTACTAAGCCAGGCGGTGGTGGCGCACGCCTTTAATCCCAGCACTCGGGAGGCAGAGCCAGGTGGATCTCTGTGAGTTCGAGGCCAGCCTGGTCTACAGAGTGAGATCCAGGAAAGGCACAAAGCTACACAGAGAAACCCTGTCTCGAAAAAACAAAACAAACAAACAAACAAAAAAAGAAACTGTACTAAAAGTATTTTAGAAAAAAAATGCTTTTCATAAAATGCGTTCTCAAGCAATTGCATTTCGTTTTTCTTATCATCTTTTTTCCTCTGGTTGTCCAAAGTTCCTGTCTTTTTAACACTTTTTTTAACCCCCATCTCATCTTTCATTGACAGAATAAAATGTGCCAGTTATGCTTCAAGAGCAATTTCAGTCTAGAAAGCACAATAAATATCTTTTATGGTTTCTTCTCATATGTACACACACCCATACCAAGAGACTAGGCATTGGGCAGACTCCCTGGTAGCCAGACAGAGGGAGAGGGGCTGTGGCTAGGTAATAAACGTGGCAAACTTTCAAAATGGCTGGCTTCTTCCTCACCCTCCTGACTTGAGACAAAAGCCTGGCAGCTTACAGTACAGGCCCAGTTCCCTGTCTGTCTGCCTACCAAGAAGTCCGGCTAACTTCTAGTCTTTCAATACCATTGCCAAACATGTACAGACAGTCCGAACTTACAATTTTGGATTTTATGGTACAGCAAAAGTGATAGACATTTAGTAGAAACTATGCTTTGAATTTAAAATTTTGATCTTTTCCTCGATTAATTGTAGCTAGTGTAATGCTCATTGTGGTGTTGGGCTTCAGTTCACTGCCGAAGCTCCTTAGTCAACCACAAATTCACAAGGGTAAGTGACTGATTGTCTCCAGGGGACTGCGTTGCTAAGCAACCGTGTCAGGTAGGTTAGGTATATTAAGTGCATTTCCAATTTCCATTATTTCAACTTATGATGTCATCCAGAACAGTGCCATACACGGGGTGGGGATAATTGGGTAAATCTTACTGTCACAGGAGGAGGTTGGAAACTGGAAATAAGCTTGAAATGTCGTCTCACAATGGACCTGCTAATACTGTCAATATTGCCCATGTCACCCAAAACTTAGGGAACATAAACCATCAGCCAGTCAGGGTCATTCACTGAGTACCGAGTTCCAGAGCCTGACTGGACTAGTGACAAAGGGACAACACAGTCTCAAAGTATATCCTGAACACAGCAATAAGAAATAGAGCAAAGATCACACTGTTCGAGAGAGAGAGAGAGAGAGAGAGAGAGAGAGAGAGAGAGAGAGAGAGGAAATTTGCCACATAAAAATCACGTTGTTCCCCCTTTCCTCAAACTCATTTCCTGGGATTCCATCATATGCCACATTTTGAATCAGCATAACTCATTGAGGAAAATAAGATTGGGTCCAGAGGGAGGGCCTGCTCCACTGAGCTTCATGGGTGTGTGGCAATCAGATGGCACAGTGTTAACCCCATACCGAGAGATCAAGATCATGAGATCTCTCTCAGATCAGTGAAAGGCGAGTGCTGTTGAATTCCCATTGTGTCCCTACTTTGTGAAGGAATGTTTTCCCAAGACATTGTTTTTCTCACTCTTTAGGTTAACCCCCAGAGTGTTAAACAACAAGCATTTCCTGGTTCAACTTTCAGTGATGCTATAAGTTTTGTCTGTTTGCCTCTAATGAACCACACAGGCTCCCTACAGTGTCTGGGTATTATATTCTAACTTTCTAAAGAAGATACAAGCCTTCTAACTGTAACTCCTGGTGAGCTTGCAGGCTTGCTAGGAAGATAAATATCATTAAATTGATTGACTATTGATTTAGATCAAATGAACTGACTCTAACAATGTAGCCCATCTGAAGGTACCAACTTAAATGATTAGAACTGATGAGCTACATAGGAATCCTTTGAATGCTTCAAAATATTAATTAGCTATTATTTTTAGATCAGATGAAAGCATACACTCTCACTAACAAAACATACCAAAGGGCAGGAAAAATAGAAGCTATAATCATTTGCATCAGAACAGGGTACCTCAGCCAGGTGTCGTGGTACATGCCTTTATACCAGCACTCCAGTGAGTATCAGGATAGCCAGGGCTATGTAAGACCTTGTCTCAAAACAAACAAACAAATAAACAGTACCACATATTTCCAAAGTTTCCTTTTATTAATAACAGGAATTGCTTCATCACAAATGTTTTGGAGATCAGTATTAATAGTATATCTGGTGGAATCGTTTAAATTTCTGTCTGGCACCCTGATTTTCTTTATTTTAATTTAAGGCATCTATCATATTTAATCCTGTACATTGTCTGGTTGATGGCTTTCCTTCCAGGAGTTGTCTAGGTCAAAGAAGACACTGGTTCATTCCCATATAGAACAAATATCTTATCCAATGGATAGCCTCTTTTTCCCTTTCTTAATCATTCACTGTTTCTGCAAAGCTCAAGGACTGGTATCTGGTCTCTACGGAGGTGAAGACCCTACTTATTAGAATGATAACCTGAGACATTTTACTTACTTTTTCTCATATAACATTTTAATTATTTATGTGGAATTAAAAGTAGAAATCACAAAGTAGGGAAAAAAACCAGAGAAATATTTAAATTGAATGTATTTATGATTTCAGAAGCAGACCTAGCCAAAGGTATACGTTAAATCACTACATTAAATACATTAAATCACTGACGTGGCTAAACACGTGTAAAACACGGCAATAAGAAAAGATCATTAACACCAATTAATGTATCCAGTCATAAATTATTTAACTACATCTCTCTGCTTTTTAAATTTATTTATTTATATTTCATGTGACCTCATGTTTTGTTTGCATGTATATCTGTGGGAAGGTGTCAGACCATTTGAGACTGGAGCTACAGACAGTTGTGAGCTGCCATGTGGGTGCTGGGGATTGAACTCAGGTCCTCTGGAAGAACAGCCAGTGCTTTTAACCTCTGAGCCATCTCTCCAGCCCTCTAACTACATCTCTTACAGTGAATAGAGACATACACTGATATACTAAGTAGAAACAAAATGTGGTGTGGTGTGTGTGTGTATGTGTGTGTGTGTGTGTGTGTGTGTGTGTGTGTGTATATGTGCATGTGTGTTGAAGTGTAAGCCCATGTATGCCATGTCATAAATGTATAAATGTGAAAGTTAGAGGACACCCTGGCATGTCAGTTGTTGCTTTCTACATTCTTTAAAACAAGGTCTCTTTTGCTGTTTTGCCACTGTGCATACCAAGCTTGTAAACTTGGTAGTTTGCATGGATTCTCTTCTCTTTGTCTCCTGTCTCGCCATTGGAGTACTGGGATTACAGATGCATGCTGCAATACAGGTTCTGAGGATTCCAGCTCAGATCCTCATGGTAGTGTGGTTAGCACTTTCTCCACTGAGCCATCTCTGCCCCTTGAAACAGTGTTTTAAATGGAAAGTGTGACCTTTTCCCACACTACTTATGTGTAGTAGGATACCCTTGCTATGCTGGACAGTGTCTGTGAGACTCAACTCCAAACATGCCACATGGAAAGACAGAGGGATAGACTGCAGGGATGGATCCACAATCATCCAGAAAATAGCTGCAACCAGAAGCTACAGGGGAGTGTGTAACAGAGCCCTCCTGATGGCCATCCCAAGAACCTAATCTTAATTTTGGACTTCTAGCTTCCAAAATTGTGAGAAAACAAACTTCTGATAAACTATGTTTATGTTTGTAGTAATTTGTTAATGTCTTTGACCATAGATCATGAGAAAAATATGGCAGAATGATAGACTTAATTCACATCCTGACCACAATGTCCCTACATTAACAAATTTTTTTTTATAAACACATTGGAAGACAAACTATAATAGAATAAGTGTACAACTCAAGAATAAACACTTGTAACTTTTATGTAACTTGAGAGTAACTAAAGCATGGTTGAGAAGAGAATTGGCAAAGTTAAAAATGGAATATGGAGCAAAACCTTACTGCCCGGAAATAGGTAAAAGTGCAGTGAAGAAATTGAGAATGTTTCTTTTGCCCCCTTTTATAAAGCTGTGTGAGCCAGGTTTCCTAGCTGGTAGATATAACAGAAATGAATGTGAATGAGATAATTAGAAATGCACTATAATGTCTCAGATGGACAGTCCTGTACTTACAGTGCTTGACATAAGAAAGCTTGAAAGAAATCCTCAGGCTGCCAGTGAACAGTGGGTATTAACCTGAGTTTGCACATTGAGGTTCAGGTAACTTGAGCAGTCTGTGCCTGGAATAATTGGTGGGATGTGTCCATGTTCTCATAAAGATTTTGTAGGCATCGTCTTGGTTGGCTGTGATAGCCCTGTTCTAATAAGAAAATGTTGACACAAGGTTCATGTTTGTATCTTTGCCAATATGCCTTTGTCTTTTAGACAGTGTCATACTATATTTCCCAGACTGGTCTAGAATTTATGGTCAGACAACCCCAGCCTCCAAAGGCACCAGTGATGCATGCAGTAATGCCTGCCTCCAATGAGAAAAATTTGATTCCTAAATTGTTGATGTAAAATAGAAAGATAGAAAAGAAACAGTAAATCAGCCCATGGCTGTCGGGGCAAGGCTCTTCCTAGGAACCACATTCCCATTTGTGTGGTAGCTGGTGACTAATGGCCTGTTTTCATTAAAGCCCATTGCTATCAAAGGCACTAGTTTATAAATTCTCTGAAGAATTCCATCCAGTCCCTACAAACTGATGGAATACCATGATGGGCAGCTGGAACCTTTGAAACCAAAGCATTTTGTGGAATATCTCCTGAGCCATAGACCTATGCTTTAAGTAAGTAGAAGCTTTAGAAATGTGTGTGTGTGTGTGTGTGTGTGTGTGTGTGTGTGTGTGTGTGTGTGTGTTGTGTAAATGCTGCATTGTCAACTCACAAGATGTTGTATTTGATTGGCCAGACTGGATGCATGGGGTGGGTTGCAGTTGTTTGCTGTGAGATGCTTCAAAATGTTTGTAGATATTTTTAAAGTGACCACATTCATTTTCATATTGATATTACTCTTTTGACTGTGAGACACTTACTAAAAATCACTATGTGCAAAGTCCTGTAATAAATATTAATTTTTACAAGGAAAATGTGTTTGGAGCACAACCTCAAAACGTTAAAAGCAGCAAACAAATGATGGAAACGTAAAAATGATGGCACAGCTTAATCCAGGGTAAGGAATGAAGAAATGCACAAAAAAGCAATTAAAAACATTTAATCTTCTAATTTTACTCTTGAAACGGGGCTCCAACAGTCTGAAAGTGGACCTGTTAATTATTATATGGTGTGGAGGGAGGGGCCAGTGAATAAATCGAGTCCAGTGCAGAAGCTGTCCCCACAGACTCCGATGGAGGGTGTGTAATATGAAGTGGGGCATCTGGAATGGAGCTTGTATCCTATCGCACAGCGGGGGTGGCCAGGCACAGTTTTCAGCTGCATCTGTGCTTCTCCTAAAGGAAGTGAAGCTCAAGCAAGTTCGACATCCTCTAACCTGGTTTCCAGGTGTGCTGGAGTCGAGTTTTGCATTTTTGAAGCCCATTACCCAGACCTGCTTCTGGGAAGGCTTTCTTAGTTCCTCTCAGCATGGGCTTTGCAGTCCACTTATGCTGTCACGCGCACAGTTAAAAGTTTGCTGTTGAAAATGTATACAATTTTTCCTCAGGGAATATTGATTATTGTGTTTTAAGACTTCCTTTTCTGGCCTAATCTACAATTTCATTTTCCACATTCATATTTTTAAGCCATCATGAATTCGTTTGGTGTAGCATTAAACCATTTTTCTCTATATGGATAATTCACCATTAAAAAATAACTTCACTCAGGCAGTTTCTCTGGTTAAGTCATAATTTTATTTCTTTATTCGTGGCTCCCTGCCATGCCTGTTTGGTCTTCAGCCAGCTGAAGCACCATTCATCTCACTTGACTCCCTTCTAATGTGTGTGGCCTCCACAGATGCTTTGTGCTATTTTACCTACTCGGTCCCCACCCTAGAGCTAAGGTCACCTTGACTTTAGCCCCATAGAAAAACTCCCTCTCTCTATATGTATATGTATATGTATATGTATATGTATGTGTATGTGTATGTGTATGTGTATATGTATATGTATGTATATATGTATATGTAGGTGTGTGTGTGTGTATACACACACACACACACATATAATTTTCCCCACCTTTTTTGTTATTAACATAATCTCATTATTCCTAAACTTGTTTTTTTAATTTGTGCATTCAAATTTTGGTTTTAAGATAAGCAGGCTTGAGATATATATGCTGAAACAGAGTCTCATATAGCTTTGAACATCTTCTGGAGTCAATGCAACCTCGACATTGTGATCTTCCTTCCTCTATCTCCCAACTACTGGATTATAGGCCTAAGTTACCATGTGTGATTTGTGTGATTTTCCATGGTGCTGGAGATGGAATGCAGGGGCTTTGTTAGTACTTGGCAAGTTCTGTGTCAACTAAACGATGACCTCAGCTCCATGGTTTGATATTGTTGTAAGAATCATGATTAAATTTTAAGAAAATTGCATTTGAATATCAATTATATTCTTTCATGTTATTCTTGTTTCTAGGAACTTTCCTAAACTATTTACTTTGTTCCTGTAGAAATAGACCACTTCTGGGTTTTATACTTGGCCAATCGTATTACTGGCAAACACTGAAGGTTCCCAGTGCTTTTCCCCATATCTTTATTTTTCGAACGTTGATTGGGACCTCTAGCAGAATGAGCAATAGTGAAAGTGATGACAGACTTTCCTAAAGTGATAGGCTTCAGTGAGGACACATCTACAATGTCTACAGTTTGTGTGCTGTGAGCTTTTGTCAACCAGAACCTTCTCAAATTGAGAAAGTGATATTATGGTGACTTTGAGAAAAGGTTCTTCTAGTTGACAATTAAATCAATCAAAATGTTTCCCTTTTCATTTGGTTTGTTCGTAGTTTTTGAAGCAGTATTTTGTTGTGCAGCCTAGGCTGGCCTGAAACTAATCATCCTTCTGAATTGTAAGTGTGGATCAACCACCAGGTTTCATTAATTATTATTTTTCATTAATGTTTTTATTTTTATTGTGCCTGGGTTTACAATTTATTTTTTATAGAAAACTGTGCACGTTAACCAATATTTTAATTCATTAATAAGAATTCACATTACCTTCGTAAAATAGTTAAACATCCACTTTCCCTTTAACTGAACTTTGTTTGAGGTAGACCTAGCTGTAGCCCAGGTTGGTCTTGAAATCACAATTTGCTGGCTTTGCCCCTTGAGGACTGGGCTTACAATTGCACTGAGACATTTGGCTTAACTCTATGTGTTTTTTATGCTTGTGCATCCTTTTGTGTTAATTTTTAGCTTATTTTAAGTATCATTGCCTTTCAGATTGGTTAATACAACTCAGTATGTTAAAGCTCTCTTCTTTCATAGTGCCACATTGATAACTGTCTATTGTTTGCCTGACTTAAGTTTTCACCGAATAAGTTATGCTCTAAATTTTGTTGTTCCTATTGTTACCATCAGAGTTTATTTCTTCATGCTGTATACTCTAATTTGGATGCTTGCTCTTTTATTTCCAGTGTTTCTTATGCTTAGAAAGGCTTGACTATCACTTGGTTTTAAGCATAACTTTAGATCCACCTCACAAGTTTTATTATTCATAACTTAATTACGAACACTGTAATTTCTAGTTTGAGCAATCTTTGGGAATCACGAAAGTACACTGGCTAAAACCTGGACCCTGGAGCATATTCCAGTGGTTAATCTGCCTTTGAGAAGCTGGATAATTTAACTGTCATTGTTATGCTTCACCTCTTTCGTCTAGGAAAAGTAGATTGCAAGAGTAGTGTCTTCATAGTGTCATTACCAGGATTAAACATGGTACTGTACCCCCAGCAATTAGTACAAGGTCAGTTGGGGAGCTCCTGGTGATTTCTCACAGCTTTTAGCTATTGATTGATTTCTTTCACGGTGATAACTCCGCTTGTCCACTATTCTTCAGTGATGACACACTATTTTAAAAGACATGTATGTGTGTAACAGTGAAAGTCTTCAAAGCATGACTTGGAGACATCCTTATCAGATGTCTACAAAACAGACATTTTGAACTTCAATGTTCAAATTTAGCTTTCTGATAATTTGCTGGTGCTTCAGCAAAAGATGTCAGGTGATAAAATAATAAACTTGGTAACTGTGTTTGAAGAAATTATGAATATTTTTACAGTAGTCAACCAAATATTATTAGCGTATGTTAAAAACAACTTCGTTAAAAATAGATAGGTTATGATTGACTAGTATGTGAAAGGAAAAAGATTGATTTGTCAATTCAAATGAATAATTACATTTCTCACACTATGTATTTCAAAGTTATGAAAACTATAGTAGCGATGGGCAGCCATGGCATCCTCAAAATATTTTTAGCAAGAAGAAAATGTTTACGGCATTTAGAATGAAATGAAGCCACACTCATGTGCCATGCAGAAAAATCTTCAACATAAAAATACTGAAGGATTATCTTGGCAGGTGTATCGTTGATTCTAACAACACTTTCTACATCCTGTCACATCAGAAGCAGGGGGATGGCATTATATATTTTTAAAACGAGAGCTTCTAAAAAAATACACTCATGCAAAAAAAAAAAAAAGAGAATGATGTCTTTAAGATATATTGTAAAACATGAAACCAGGTTTAAAACAAGCACTTTCTGCTAAAGGAAATTAAAATGGACCAGAACTGATGGACTTGCAATTCCATTTTTAATATACAGAAATTTGATTCTGTACATTTTCAAATATTGCAAATGCTCTCTTCTATCCATGATAAATAAAAATGAGTTTATTCCATCCTACAACTAGAAGGATATCGAAATATAGGAATGAGCAGGCGTTGCTACTGTACCTCATTGTGAGAACCCCTAAGGAAGAAATTGGTGTCAGAATCTGGACATCAGCCTTGACAAGGGAACCAAATTGAAATTTGATATCTCATCTTTTAAGCTAATGTTTTAACTTGTTCTTTGAAAGGTTCACACATGTATAAAAAGTATCTTGGTTGGATCTACCCCCACTACTTCTCTCCAGCTTCCCTTATCTTCCCTTGACACAAGAAGCGTGGCTAAACCATATTCAATTCAAGGAGCAAATGAAACGTCTTGAGTGGTCATGACAGAGTTCAACATGCAGTGCTATTTTATTAACCTTGCCCCTGTCCATCAATAATGTAGCAGCAACTCCCATGTTCTCACTAATATTAGAACCCATCTAGGTCACTTAGTGCTGCATTGGCTGCTTTCAAAACCCCACTTTAATACAATTTCTTGTTATCTTTCTCCCACCCTTTTCTAATTTCTTTCACTTTTATTTGTCCTTCGGCTCCACTGATCACCAA
>CABHPQ010140330.1:19132-31262 GCA_902168405.1 Peromyscus aztecus | reverse complement strand
CTGATATCCGATCTGGAGGTCAGCCCTGCTTATATGGAGAGCATGACCTAATTTTTCTCTGGACCTCTTAATCTTGCTTTCTCCCTCTCTTCTCTAATTTCTCTAAGTCTTGACTTTAATAACCACCATGTTGAGCTGTATCTAAAACACTATCTTCATGTGCTGCTTTGAGAGGCTGTGTCTGGGTGCCTCTCTGTAGACATTAATTCCTCTCCTCTCTGCTTGGATGTGAGCCCCCTCCCTAAAGGGCATCACCTTGGTATGAAGGGACCATGAGTAAGGACAGGGATGTGCAGGGTGTCTCGGGCCATCTATAGCTTGAGTCCCTGTCCTTTGGCAGAAATGGAGCCACAGAAAGACAGGGCTGACTGACTCACCTGCCCAGATTTATCCAAGTCTCTCAAAGGTGTTGTAACATCCATCTAACCTGTCCCATTCTGCCCAAGGCCCAAGACCACACTCAGGGACTCACCACCAGTGAAAGAAGCACAGGAGCGGATGAATACATTGGGGTGAGGGTGCTAAGCTCAGGGGAGGTTGTGATTGGCTGTGCCATATGGGATTGGGTCCTGGGTCAACCAAATAGAAAGGGAAAACCCCACCTGCATGTGGCACTCCAGCACAGTGCATAGAAGGGTCCCATCTGATATTGGGTGGATGAAGGACATGTGACAGGGCAAGTGATGTCACACCCTTGGAATCAGAAAGCTGGAGTTCTGTCTAGCATTAGCTGTTTATTTCTGTTTGAGTTAATTGGCCCCCAGTGTTTCACATTCTGCCTCTGTATAACAGGGATAATGACTCATAAAATAATGTCATGAGCCTGTGGGAAGACCACTCATTCATTTGTTTATCTGTTTATTTGTAGTATGTGAAAGCACTTGTAACTCTAATCCAAACTTTACTGTGCATATGAACTTCAGCCATGAGTTCGCTGAAGGTTAGATACTTCATCTGCATTGAGTGGAGTTTTGACCTTAGTAAGACGATTCTTACTATTAGTGATTGACAAATCATAATTGTATATTTTAACGGGCTACCATGTGACACTGGACTTATGTATATAATATGAACTGATTAAGGTAATTAGCTATTGTGTTTTATACATTTAAAGAAACATTGTATGTGGGTGTGGAGTATGTGTGTGTGTGTACATCTGTGTGTGCAAAGCACCTGCAGAGGCCAGAAATTGATGTCAAGTGTTTTTCTCTACTGTTCTCCACATTATTATTGTTGTTTTGGGTTTTGTTTGTTTTGTTTTGTTTGAGATAGGGTCTTGCTGTCTAACTCTGGCTAGCTGGAACTCATTTGGCAGACCAGGCTAGCCTCTGCCTCTCAAATGCTGAGATTAAAGGCATTGTACCGCCACGTCTGACCTCCACATCATTTTACAAGCCAAGGTGTCTCACTGAGCCTAGATCTTGCTGCTTCAGCTATTCTGTGTGGTCAGCAAGCCCCTGCCTATCTCCACCTCATGAACACAGGCTACAGAAGCACAGCCATACCTGGCTTCTGCCTGGATGCTGGGGATCTGAACCCAGAATCTCCTGCTTTCAGAGAGCAAGCACTTTGCTCATTGAGCTATCTCCCCAAACCCCTAGAAACATTTTTATTGGAATTAGTTCTCTTGAGTGATGAAGTTCAAAGAGTTTTGCCCCTTCAAAGATGGAGTCTTGCCGGGCAGTGGAGGTGCATGCTTTTAATCCCAGCACTCAGGAGGGAGAGGGAGGCGAATCTCTGAGTTGGAGGCCAACCTGGTCTACGAAGCAGGCTCCAGGACAGCCAGAGAAACCCTGTCGAAAAGAACAAAAGCAAACAAACAAAAAATGGAGTCTTTACCCTATTCCTGCAAGAGCCCAACAGGTTTGTGTTTTGTGGGTACTTTACCCCCCCCCTTTGCAGCCGCAGACCAGTTCAGGACCCTGGAATGGGGGGGGGCAGAAGTGGGCAGAGCTATTGACTGTACCTGGGAGTGGCTTGCAGGCTGGGAGGGGATGTAGGGATATTGACAGGCAGCCACACTCCAAGTAGAACCCAAACCCAGCCACAGCTCACCCTGCATTCAGCATCTGTCTGTGTGACAGAGCCACTCTGCTCCAGCGGGTGAGGAGGTTTTATGGAGAAAGTGTTGTTGGGCAGAGCCTTGAGGGCAGGAAAGTACTTTAGGCCTGTGAGTTGGGCAGAGCATCCCTGGCTGTCTGAAGAATGTGCACCATAAGGAGGCTTGAAACATCTCACGCTGGCCAGGAACACTGGTTGGGACACAGGGTTCTGTAAGGAACAGTTGGAGGGAGGAGGATGGGAGCGAGACCAAGACAGGACACTGCGTGGCAGTGGAGGAGTTTGGACCAGTTCCTCCAAGCCCTGGGGCTTCTGAAAGCTATAGTGTCACTAGTGCTATGCACTGAGATAACTGCTTTCTTGGGATGCTGGGAGGACACAGCTTCTGGGAGAGGGATGGAGTTCAGATGACAGGCATTAAGTAGGGCAGCAGAGGATGGAGAAGGAGAAATTAGAGGTGGGAAAACACTGGAGTCCAGCCTCACTTACAGTTTTACTGAGGTCCCAAAGAATAGAGCCACTAGTTTCTGGTTGGTCCCTGACCTGAGGCTCTGAGCAGCTGGGGCATAGGTCCCTGTCTTGACTGGGAAACAGCTTGCTGGACCCTGAGCTTTGTCTTTAGATGCTGCCCGGTGTGCACACAGCTTTGAGTCACTCTTTCTTGGTGGCCGCAGTGACTAAGATCCATGTGGGGGGTTCTGGTCATCTGTTCTCCCATTCATGCTCCTCTCTAGCCAGAGGGTAGAAGGGAGGTGGAGTCACATGACTGAACCCCGGGGCCCAGCACTCACTAGCCTTGGTGATGCTCTCCTCTCCTGTCTTTTCCCTTGCTCTTTCCGCTGCAACTCCTAGGGCTCCACACCCAACCTGGCCCACAGGTAGGTGCCACCTGCCCCCTTCCAGAGCCCATGTTTCCTGAGTTCCCCTTGCTCTAGGAGTCAGATTTTCTTCCCTGAGACTCCTTGAAGCCTCTTGGTTCAATAGTCTCCTCTCCTTCCTGGGAAATCTCAGGGACTCCTTCCCTAAGTCCTAAAATAATTCCAAGGATGTATAGAGCACTGAGCAAGGTGGCAGATGGGCATTTGTCCAACCTGGACGAGGCTCAGGTGGGGGTTCTCAACAGTCCCTCACCCCAAGTACTCTGCGGATTCCAGACAAGGAAAAGCAACAATGAAGCAAGCCTCCAGAAAGATGTTGGAGACTTCCAGAAAAGGGGGAAGGACTCAAAGGCGGCCTTCCAGCCTGCCCATGGCAGTGCCTGTTAGGTTTGGCTCTAGGAAGGCCAGAACAGGAGGAGCTTCTGCCGGGCATAGTTTCAAACCTATGATGGAGACACACTAAATTTTAAAGAATACATCTTGCCACGTGCAGAGCCAGAACTCAAGTGAGGAACTCAAGGGGGCAGAGAGCTTATTGGCCACACGTTCCAGGAACAGATGGCCTGGGTATGAATACTGCCTCAGATCATCTAGGCAGGTATGGGGACAGTTCTCAACTGACGGGAAGCAGGCCTTCTGCCTCCCATGAGGCTCTAGGGGCCCATGAGGTACATAGGCCATCTAATCTATTTATTCACACTGCAGGAGCTTAATAAATGGTGTCACTGAAAATTAAGCAGTTGCCAACAGCAGTCAGATCAACTTCAAGCAAGAGGAAATTGTTGGACCCGTCCTGGGAGTAGGAGGCCAGGAGGGAAGGAGACAGTTTCCCAGGAACACCTGCTCTGTGCACCTCTTTGGTACTTAGAACCAGCGTGTGCCACAATCTAGGCAACTGGAGTATGGATCTACAACCATACCCACTCACCCATTCACAGACAAAGAGCCTGAGGTCCTGCCCTGGGATTGGGTTTGCTATAATAAAGGTCTGCTGGTAGATCATTGGTTGACAGCAGGTCAACCAATGGCCTCCCAGGTCCAGTATAGATGAAAAACGGCCAGATTCCTGCCAGGTCTCAGCTGGCTTTGCTGTCTATACTGCTGAGCTTGTCTATATGTGAGCTCTATGCATGCTCCAGGTCCCAGCCTGGCCACTCGTGAGTTAACATGTTCTTGCTATTACTACTCAACTAGCTGTATGGTGGGATTTGGGGAGATGGAGATAGGCCAGG
This sequence comes from Peromyscus aztecus, assembly GCA_902168405.1. Classification (NCBI taxonomy): domain Eukaryota; kingdom Metazoa; phylum Chordata; class Mammalia; order Rodentia; family Cricetidae; genus Peromyscus; species Peromyscus aztecus. Next base: position 27,091 of record CABHPQ010140330.1, on the reverse strand, counting down.
ACCTGGAGGAGCCTCATCAGCCTGACAGATAAGTGGGGGTGCACACTAAAAAATGCAGTTTGGGTGGTAAAATATGGTGGAAGATCAGGACAGGGCAAGTTCCTAATGCTTTTATTATGTAACCCCCTGCCCACCCTCATTCAGGGTTCTGGCCTGGGAATCAGCTTTGCCATTTTAAGACTTGAGAATGAAAGCCTGTTTCTGGGACCCTGGGCTATGGAACTCTGGCCTACATGTGACTGTCGACACCACCTGCGTTAGAGAGACCACTCCAGGAACTGGTCTAGGGGGCTCTAGGAGGACTTGCAAGGTCTTGGAGAGCTTGAGTGAGTCTGAATCCTGGTGGGTTCATGCTGAAATCGCTCCCCTACACCCCACTCTTCTTGTCTCATAGATACAGATCCTATTTGTAACATAAGATGGAAGTCCCAGCACACCGTGGGTGCAGGGGTGGGGGCATTCCCCTATATGTCTGTTCCATCTCACCAGAAACTTGCTTTCCACAACAGATATGCCACCTTATGCCTGCTAATTTAGTGTTCAGGATTCTGCACCAGTGGGATCCTAACTTTCTGCATCCAGAACTCTTCTGCAAACATACCTGGGAACCTTCTCAAAGCACACAAAAGATCCAACATATAGGTATTTCGGTGTTCTTGATAATCCATGTTCATCTTACACCTCAACTCTGTGGTGCTGAGACCTCTGGTTGCCCACATGTTGCTCAGCCTCTCTCCAGTTCAGGCTTCCTCCCAGCTACGGATGAATGGAGTTTGAAGTTTGGCTGCTATCAGACCCCTCAGGAGCAGGCTTCTCCTGTCCACTTAGCCACCCTTTCATTCATAAGAAGAAGAAAAAAGTCTTTACAGGCAAAGACTACTGAGGTATCACTTTGTACCAGGCTTTATGCTGGGGGACAGTGACAAAAGTAAATAGGGGATTGCCATCTACTAGGGTTGATCAGAGTCCTTTGGGGATGATTGAAAAGTGGATGGACAATGCTAATTGCACCGAAGTGGTGCATGCTGGTGTGGACTCAAAACAGGCTGTTGGGGACCAGGGAATCTATCTGTCTCTGTGGGTGAATGTGATCAGGGAAAACTTGGAAGTGACCTTTATGCTAAGCCTGGGGGTCATACAGAGATTCACCAGGCACAGGGAGGAAATGGGGGCTGACATGCTATGATTGCAGGAGGCTCTGCTGCAATCATAATGCATGTATGTGCCTGCATGGCGGAGACACTGAGGCCTAGAGAATGGGCCACGATGGGCTGGATCACAAGGAGACCTTGGGTGCCATGCTAAGGAGCTTGCAGTTTATCCCCAAGCTCTGGGGAGCTATTGAAAAGAGGTTTTTAAGCAGGGGAACACCAGCCACGATCAGATTCGCGTGTTAAGGAGGCTCACCCAGGCAGCCTGTGCACTGTGGATTGAAGGAGCCCAGGCTGGGGGCAGACAGATCAGTCCGGATTTCATGGGATTTTCTCTGTGGTTTCACAAATCTGAGGCTGGCAGGGGTGGGTCTGGCGACACACCAGCTTAGAAAGGAAAGGCTCGGAGACCATCTGCAAAGGCTTCCCCGCTCAGCTGGATTCCACCATCATTTGCTGATGAGGACCTATGTTTCCCATACCTCTGTCATCCTGGAGGCTCTCAGAACTTAATCCGGAAGGCGCAGGCTGGTCTGGGCCCCTTTGGATGCTCTCCTGGGCCTCCAGCCTCCTTGCAGCCTGGAATGCTGGGCCCCAGAGCCAAAACATTGTCTTTCTTCTCACACCCAGCAGGCTGTGTCTGTGCACAGAACAGCCATTGAAGCGCTGCCCTCACCATGTTAGTTACGGCCAGCGGCTTAGTCATGCTTCCAGGGTCTTTTCTTCTGGGACAAGCCTGTCCTTGTGCTCAGGGCCCTTCTCACACAGCAGCCCAACTCGTGGCAGCTGCGGAGCCCCCCACCAACCCTAATAGCCACTTTAGAGACGCCGCCAATGGGAACCACAGCTTAACATGACCGCTATGGCCCGGGCAGGGATGAGCACCATGCGAGCTTGCCCGGCGGACCTTCCCTCCTCCACATCAGCTTCTCCAGCCTCTTGGTGCTATCCTGTCCTTTGGCACCCTAGCAAAGAGTCCACCAAAATCCCCTCCCTCCCTCGGGCCTCTGTCTTAGTGAGAGTCAATGACCAGCCTCTGTAGAAGCTGCTCCCAGAATACAGATCACAGCGACACTGCATCACAGGAGGCAGGTCACTGTGTGTATTTGTTCAGTCCCTTCAGTATATACCTGCCTGTGTGGGGCACACTCATGTTCTAGTCAAGCTGTGTTTCAGGCTGGGCTGTGTAGCCGTTGAGAACACAGATCTGGAGAGAGACTTTGGAGTGTTGGCTCTTGTGCTCACCAGCTGTGTAGCTTCAGGACATGACTTTTCCTTTGTTTTTCTCATCTGTATAATGGGGAACATTCCAGCATCTAGCTCATTCGATTGGGGAGAGTTAAATGAGATACTGCGTAACTCACTGAGCTGAGTGCCTGGAACTACTGCGGACTCAATGAAGGCCATGGTTGCTTGCCTTCCTCCTACTTAGTGCTATTGTCATTACAGGACCTTCCTTGCCACTGTCCAAAACAGTATTGTCCTCGTGTCGCAAATGAGGAAGCTGAAGCCCAGAGAGGTTCAGCAACTTCCCCAGTGTCACACAGCTGGCCAGCAGAGGAGCTGGGATCTGAACATTCTGTCCAGTGTTCCTGACACCTAGCTTACCCCTTTGTTAAATCAGTCATAGGTCTGGGGACTACCCTGACTCAGGAAGGGGACGGTGGACCCTATTGCATCTTAATGTTATTTCTCCACTTTCCTAGGTTCCTGAGACTGACAAGGGCCAGGAGAGCTGAGGGATGGGGGAGATGGTGACCCTTGGGCAGAAGCTACCAACGTGGGGCTTGTGGCTGCTGGAGAAAAGTGATGGTGACATTTGAAACCCACAGGGACAGCAGCACAAAAGTGAGCTGACGGGTTCAAGAGCCAGGATGCTGGGATGACACCTCTGGAGGCCCTGGCGTCCCTCCTGCCCAGGTGCTAGGAGCCGTCTCCAGGCTCCAGCCGGGAGCCCTGCTGCCCAGGGGCATGGCCAAACCTTTCTTCAGACTCCAGAAGTTTCTCCGCAGAACACAGTTCCTGCTACTCTTCCTCACAGCCGCCTACCTGATGACCGGCAGCCTGCTGCTCCTGCAGAGGGCCAGAGTGGCCCTCCCACAGGCCCTTCGGCCTCCTAGCAGCCTACAGGCCTTGCCAGTGGCCACTGTGGCACTGGGGGTGGGCCTTCTGGATGGCAGAAGCCTTCATGACCCCCACAGTAGCCCTGACCTAATACTTGATGTGGACACACTAAGGAGTCCTCTGGCCCGACTGCCACCTGGAATCCGCTGGCCCCGGAGGAACCGCAGCTCACTGAGGCGACGCTGGCTCCACCATCTCACCAGTGACCCCCAGGTGCCACCCACCCTGGGCCCTGAGGCCCCTGGACCAGCAAGCCGCAGCCAAGGTAGGTGCTCTGCTGCCGCCAAGAACCCTGCTCGTGGTCCCATTGATTGCCCCTTTTCTCGGCCCTGTGGCAGCTGAGGGGTGTGATACGGTCACCTAGAGCTCAGACTTTGATCTTGATTCAGCCACATCCTGCTGGGTGACCTTGTTTATGTCACTTGTTTCTGGGTTCTCTCAGGTGGAGACAGAGACATTGACTCCAACGTTATTGTATAGATGTATTGGGGTGGCCTGGAGCAGTGTGTCACAAGGTGTCAAGGGTGGTCTCAGGGCAGATGCTCCTGCTCTGAGACCAGCACAGCCTCAGGTTCTCATACATCAAACAAAGCAGAATCTCCTACTTTGGTTGCCACCAGAAATCCCCTTACCCATGCTCCAGACCAGTGGTTCTCAACCTTCCTAATGCTGCAACCCTTTAGTACAGTTCCTCAAGTTGTGGTGATCCCCAACCATAAAATTAATTTTGTTGCTACTTCATACCTGTAATTTTGCTACTGCGTATGAATCGTGATGTAAATGTCCGATGTGCAGGATATCTGATATTCGACCCCTTGGAGGGGGTCGCTACCCACAGGTTGAGAACTGCTGTTCTAGGTCACCCTGGTGCACTCCTACGCCAAGAGCCACTTGTCAAGGGTACCTCACGAATTACTTGGCCTTCTAACTGGGAGCTGTTATTACTTTAGTAAAAGTAGCTCCTCGTCTGTACAGTGTCACGCCTCTGTGAAGCCACTGTGTCTGGCACTATTATTCCCCCAATTCACAGTGAAGACATTGAGTCATGGGAAAGCTGAGTGAATGGCCAAGGGTCATTCTCATAGTTTGGGGTCTCTTGAAGGCAGCCCCAAAGCCAGAACTCAAATGTAGAGTAGATCTGGGCAGTGACCTCAGGAAACCCCAGCTGGGGAATGGCAGGGAGACCAGGAAAGAAGGCAGCCAGGAGAGGTGTGCCATGGAGCAGGAGCAGGCTGATGGAGCCTGCTTGAGCTGGGAGGGGACTGGAGGCAAAGCAGGACACACATCTCAGGGCAGCCTGGAGTGGCAGGCCTGGAAGAGGGCGGTGATGGGATCGGCCTCCACACTGCTGTAAGCCCCAAGTTAAGATGGTCCACTCTGACCTGGTGTTCTTTGCACGGAGTTCTGTGGATTCTCTGTACAGGGCCCAGGAAACATGCTGGGTGCCTGGGGAGCATATATAGTAAGTGCTGAAATTGTGCCTGAGTGAAACTGAGCTCAGGCATCTCTGATCATCCTGTTACCACCTCATTTGGTCCTGTACCCTAAGTCACCAGGTATTCCTTCCTATCCCTAAAATAAAGTTCATAGATTGCTAAATATAGATTTTTGAGCATAGTCTAGACAGTACCTAGCATAAGGAATAAGCATAGTGCATGGAGTACTTAGCATGGAGTACTAAGCACGGCACATAGAGTAATAAGCATAGAATACACAGTTCTTAGCCTAGAGCGCTAAGTGGAAGACTGTAGGACGAGATAAGGCAAGAGGGGCATCAGGCCTAGGGGAGGGCAGGCCTAAGAGGAAGTGCCAGGCCTAACATTTGGGAGGGATGATGGACGGATGGATCTATTTTGTGTTGCTGAAACTCAGCTCCTAGGCCATAGGATACTAGGCACACACTGCACTGTTGAGTCACACCCCCAGCCCTCGATTTATTCTGAGGATGCCAGAGACATGAAAGGAGCCCCCGCTTCTCTTCCTCCAGGAGATGGCTCAGTGACCCAACAAAGTGAAGACTAGAAGGCTGTGGGTTCTTGTCTCCAGGGAAGGATGGTTTTCAGACATCAGCCAGCCAGTGTTCATCACAGTGGGCTCTTTAGCATAGCCTTCATGTAAGAGGAGACGGAGGGACTGGTGGTCCAGCTCATTTTATGTATGTGTGCCTTCTCTAATCTCTCCAATGTACCAAGAAACTGGGTCTCTCTGCAGGCATTACCAGGGCAATTAATTTAGACTAAAGTGCAAATGACCGGGAGAGGGCCCCATGGGTTTCTTGAGAGGAAGTTTTGTGAAGTGCACACTTGCTGAAGACAGAGCTGAGTTCCTCTCTTGCTATTGCCACTTCATGGTTCTGTGACCTTCAACAAATTGACCTGGAGTCCTCTCTGCATTTCTTTCCACCCTCATTTATTGAAGACCTACTGAATTAGTCCCCATATGTGTTTTGCACTGGGCTCTTGAGTGCTCTGTCTGGGGTGGAGTCAGCTGTGTATGCAAATAATCGCTACACAGACTTAACTGAAAGATGATTAAGGCATGGCATGGGGCTTGAGGCAGAGCAGACATTTTATAACCACTCTGCAGAGAAGGAAACTAAAGGGGGCCTGGCAGTCTGGTTCTGGCCATAGACATGTCCAAGAGAACCATTTAGTTACCCCTAAAGACACAGTAGTGACGTAAGGGCTCCCATAAAAGCAGGAGAGATCGCAGTTAGATGTAAGCAAGACAGTGATCAATTGCTGTCCAACAATATGGTTTTGGGTGTGACTAAAGATGGCATACCTCCTTATCTGTGATAGTCCCTGTCCCTGACCTCTGGAGTGCCCCTGTTTCCAAACAGAGAAAGGGTTAACTCTGGCCACACCAGGGTACAGTGTGGCATCCAAGGTCCAGTCCCAGTGCTTGACAGTGAGGACCCAGAATGCTTAATAGACGCCATCACTCCATGGGTGATTAAATATTCTGAATCTTCTGCAAGATTTTAAAGATAAAGTTGGTGTCCCTGCAGACTCAAAATGACAGTTTCTGAGGGAGGTGTGGTGACATGATGGGAGTCTTCAGAGAACACAGAGGGAGGCAGAATGCTCTCCTGGGAGCCCCTGCCCCTGCCCCTGCCTCTGATAGGACTCTCTGGCCCTGCATGGCCAAGCAGGTCTCTTTGGTCTAAAGAGTGGTCCACAGTGTAGCCCTCGGCCAGCTGCTGGGGCTGCAGACAAAGCAAGCATCTCTTTGCAGCCTGGGCATCCCGCCATCCCCTGAAAGGGATCCTGCAAGCCACGGAAGCTGCAGGAGTCTCCATCAATCACTGAGCATTTCATTATACCTTGGACAACATCCATAATGGAATAAAATGTCAGTAAGTTTACTAGGGGAAAAATAGTAACTTCTCCATAGCCAGTTTGTTTTTTATTGATAGTAATTTCCAAAGACATTCCAATATCTCCAAAGCCATCGTTAATAGCCTCACGACTTGTCCATTCCGATGTGCAAATGAACAGATGCAGAGTCACAGGCGGTAATGCATTGCCTTCGTTTCAGCCCAAAGTCATAAATCCGCCTCGGGATCATCCCAGCGCATCCCTCGAAAGTTCTTGCTTTTCTGCACATTCTTGCCTCTGTCAGGGATTTAGAAAAGTCATTTGTTATGTTAAGTGACAAAGGGCTCCTTTGCTCCCCCACAACCCAGAGGGGCCATCTGTGTCTCAGGCCCTGGCTTCACCCCAAGACAGGGCTGCTGGGCGGGCGGAGAGGCAGTGGGTGGGTGGGGGCTTCCTCTGCGTGTTGGTCAGACACAGAGTCCAGCGGCTCAGTTCTCAGCCACTTCTACTTTCAGAACGCCAGCCTGGCTGTTGAAACCATTGCTTTCCTCTCTTCTACTAATGTGCTAATTATTCAGCTAATATTTACTGATCCATTGTCCCACTAGGTCCCAGGTTAGGGTATAGGATCAGAATAATAATAGATGTTATTTATTTGAACATCTGTTATGTATGGAGCATCATTTTGTGTAGATGTCCATCTGTCATCTTGTTTAATTTAATCTTCAACGAGTCTACTGATGTAAGCAGTGTTCTCACCACTTTAACAACGGAGAATGTGAGTTCCAGGGAAGTCACTGAGAATTCTTCATTATTCAAAATGAACTATTAGAAATAAAATAGCCACTCCTGGGTACCTGACACTCCGAGGCTTGTGTTAGACACTGGACATGTGTTGTCTTGTGGAATTCTCTCAACCAGCTTCTGGAATTGGTACCATGTCCCAGTTTTGTAGATAGGGAACCTACATCTTAGAGAGGGGGTCCTGCACATCCTGGGTCACACAGCCCTGTCCTGGCAGGGCAGGACTTCAAACCTCCACCATCCCATTCTCAGAAACAGGGATGTACCATTTCAGCATCAGCAAGTCTTGGCCCGGGTGCCTTTCGAGCTTTTGTGCCTCAGGTTCGACTACAGAACTTGTGTTTGGAATGTTTAATCGAAAGCTGCAATGGACGTTTTCTTCTGTGCCAACTAACACATTGGAAGTTTCTCAGACACTCCTAAGTAGGCAAGCAGAGAATAATTCATGCCTGCTGCTGCTCTGGGTGGGTGTTTTCTGCAGCCATATATGATGTATTTGGGGATCCCTGTGGCGAGAGAGAGAGAGAGAGAGAGAGAGAGAGAGAGAGAGAGAGAGAGAG
>CABHPQ010140329.1:0-50516 GCA_902168405.1 Peromyscus aztecus | reverse complement strand
CCAGTCACCCAGGTCACAAAACCAGGCAAAGGAAACGATGTGTGAGTTATTCATATCCTTCTTCTGATTCAATTAACTATTCCTATCCCTCATTTCTATGAATTTTACTGACATATCTGTCATGCTACTTTCTTCAACTTATTGGGCAAACTAGAATCACTGAAGGGTTAAAATTCAGAAACAGTCAATATAGAAATGTAAAATGCTACAGTGGTTTTGAAGGAATATATTCCTTTTGTGTATTTTACCTTATAAAGTTAAATACACACTTGTAATCAATAGCCCCTATATAGTTTAGCAAGCAATATGCATGTCATAATATTGCATAAACATTCAAAGGCCGCTATAAAAATATTCACAGACATTCTTATAATTACTGAAAACTGAAAATCACCCAAATGCCTGGACCCAGGTAATCCAGATGGATTATTTCTGGTACATCTGTACAATGGAATATAACTTGGTAATAAAAATAAATGAACTATTGACATTTGCTGCAACATGCATAAGCCAAAGCATACTGTGTAGTTTACTCCATCTTACATCCCCAGAAAGAGATGACTATGACAGTGAGCTACACATACACATCAGGTGTGGATGAGAGGGGCATGATGTGAACACAGGGCAGATGTTAAGGGGGTCTTTCTGAAATCCTCTGCTTTGTATTGTAATAGTGGTTATGCAAATTTATACATTTATAATTGTTCATAGAACTTAATTCACAGAGCAGGCACATGTATGCACACACATGCATACATGCACATGTGCACACATAACAAAGCCATCAAACTATATGAAACCATTGTGTGCTATATTTTCAAACAAATCTTAACTAAAAGATAAAAATTTGATATAGCAACACACTCTGTGGGAACTCAGTACTTTCAGCTTTCTTATAGAGTGTTTAATGGCCCGTGATCTGCCCATTGAAAGACTACATTTGGTTTTCTGGTAGTTGATGTTCTGTATGTCAGTTACATCCTGTTGTTTGTGTCGTTTGATTTTTCCATGTCCTTTATAATTCTCTCATGGTTGGAGGAACTGACCAGGGTGTCACATTTGAGCCACCTATTAATTACTGTGGACTTATTCCTACTTTTCTTATATCTCTGTCAGTGTGTGCGTTGTGTATTTGGAGGTTCGATGGCTTTTGTTGCTTGCTTTTTGTTTTGCTTTGATCTTGGTATGCACATGAGTAGAGGGTTATATCTTTTAGAAAGATTGGTATTTTATCACTATCTAATATCTCTTTCTGTCTCTAACAGTATTCTTCCCTGTGACTTTATTGCATACTAATATAGTTACTCTTGCTCTTTTAATTCTTTACAGTGCACAGCACCTTTTCTTTTACTCGAATACACTATATCCATGTCATTTCATTTGAACTGAGTCCAATTTTACTGTATTTTGATAATCTCTCTTTTTTAATTCCTAGCTCAAGAGGACACTGGGAGATAATATATACTTTACCTATTTAGATGGGCTCTATCTCAGGAGGGTTCCGGGTGGAAGGAAGACCACTTGCCCTCTCTCCCACTTCCGGCAAACACTATACTACGTTCTCTGATGACACAGACAGGGTCAGGCTCTTCTCTTCCTCCTGTGTGATCTCATTAAACTTTATTTCCTCTTTGAAAAACTCTTGATACATTTTTTTTGTTCCATATCTGTCCTCCTTTGACAATCAGATAGCAGAGATCAGCTTGTCGTCGATATCCCACTGTCTTCTGCGGAGACCGGCACAAGATAGGCATCTGCTGGCATTAGTGAAGCCGACAAGAGCTTCGACTCAAGACGCTTTTTTTTCCTCTCTGGCTTGGCTCCCAAGGTTGCCCTTCATCCTGTGTTTTGCAGCAGGGCAGAATTGGCAGCATTCTGTCTTGGAAGATCTTGGGCTCCTTTCTCTGAATGATAAAATTAAACTCATTGACCTCTCATTCTTTAATCATTCAAATAATCCTTTTGATCTCTGGCAATGAAGTCCAGTTAACCTCCTGTTCCCCCAGGTCTCTGCCCCCAACAGTGTTCCTGTCATTCTGAGAGACACCATGAAAACTTGAGTGCTGGGGAGACCATAAGGCAGCATTCCCTGGCTTCTCTGAGGTATCCCTGTTCTTTCTCTACTTTGTGTAGGTCAGAGAGGGAAGTGTGGGTGACAGACTAGAATGTATACCTGGGACATACCATTATCACAAGGTAAAACAAAATATAATTATCTTTTTCCAGTTGTCCATTGTGAAGGGCTACTTCACCACATATTCCTCAGCAATTAAAACTAAGATTCTGGATTAATTATCCCTTCAGTGCTCTGGTTCTCTTTGGTTTTTCTATTCAATAAGAACTGCTTCTGGATCATGTTAGACCAACAGTCTGCAGATGTCCTAAATACATTGTGCAGCAGAAGCCTCACTGCCCAGCAGTCAGGCTAGCCTCTGAGCTGAATCACCTTCCTAGCATTTGTTTTCTTTTCCCTGTAGGATATTAAATTTATGTGGCTTAACTTTCCTGTAAGTTAAGCAAAAGTAATATTTTGCAACAAATGGAATGGTTTAAGGCCTGGTGATTCATCAGTAAGACTTCAATACACACTGAAAATTGTGCAGCGGCAAAATGAGATGCTCTGATTGGTACAGAGTTTATCTAGGCTTGGCCACATAAAACAGGCCCCACTGAGCAGTAAATCTCATTTTACATGATCAGGTTTATTTTTTTAAATGGACCACTCAGGATTCGTGCTATAATAACTATTTTTACTGAGTATCATCAGAAGATCCTTCTACCTCCTAACCATGTCCTCAAAATACAAATTAACATTTCCACGGGGGTTGGCAAAATAAGCACATTGCACATAATATGCACCTAGTAGATACCTTTTGAACAAAAAATGGGTAATATATGCATGAGGACATTTGAAAATGCTCAGATACTCTGTAGATACAGGCAATCTTAGGATCTCAAAGCATATAAAAGTTCACATCATGAATAGTTCACAATATTTTGAAATACATAAATGGATTTGGAGAAAGGAGTATGTATGTATTTATATAAAATTGGAAATATGCAAAAATGACTTCTACTATATGTATCAAAATTAATAATTTGTTTTGAACAACTCAAGGTATGTGACCTATAATGTTTTTATTTAGAGAGTTTAACCCCTTCTATTTTCATCATTTTAGAATTTATCACTTCTATGGATATCTTTATAATTGCTGCTTAACAATATTTGCTATAGAGGTGAGATTTGCTTCAATTTAAAATCATTCCTTCCTTAAGAAAACACATTTAATTATGGATTAAAAATGGTTAGCAGGTGGGAAGAAGTTCTGTTTAAGTCCATATGTCTATTACTGATGGTAGCATTAGAATATCAATGTATTTTTGTCCATAGTCTCTGGTGATATTTAAATATCTTCCTAAATGTTTTTCAGAATGACAGTAGAAAGTTTTCCAGGAATATCTTAGTTAACTTGTTGCCTTCTGCACAAATGCTTTGGAGAAAACAAAACTCAGACCACATGATTCCGTCTTCTGAGAGATTTTTTTCATCTGGCAAACATCTTCCAAAAACTTATTCCTTAGCTACACCACTTGTATAAAGTCTCAGGTAAAATACAAAAAAAAAAAAAAATACAGCACAAAAGGGGGACCAATGGAGGTCCCCTCCCCCACTCCAACCACAACATATCAAGATAATGAGTTTGTACAGGGAAGGACTTCACGTTGAAAGCTGATCTTGACTTCTATGTTTCTTATGATGGTAGATTCAAAGTATTTACTAAAAGGAAGATTCTTATACGTTTGCAGTGGGCTGAATAATGGCCTTCCCAACATTCATGTCTTTCTCCCCAGAACCCATGATTGCTACCCTGTCTGAAGAAAGGGAATCTACAGGCATGTTCATGCTGAATTATATGAGTGAGGGCGGGACATCATGGTGATCTTCGTATGTCAGCAGATCAGAGACAGCTGCTAAGAACTGCAGGCCTTTGGTGTGAGACACTTTAGGGGCAGACAAAGCTAATGATGACAGGCAGCAGTAGAAACTGAAAAGGCCAAAGAAATGAACTGCCTTTTCAAAGCTTCTAGAAAGAACTTATATATCTGAAATTTTAGCTTTAGCTCGTTGAAACTGATTTCCGACTCCTGCCATCCAGAACTGGGAGAGAATAAATTTGTTTTGTATTGAGACACTAAATGTGTAGAACATTGTTACACTAGCTATAGGAAAGTGAAATAAACTATCCCTGCTCAATTTAGTTGATATTAAAAGTTTCTCAAAGCCAGAAATTTTGAACATATGTGGTTATAACCTTGAGGTGAAATTTATCAAACTGACCTTTCAAGTTATGGGGAATATTTTTAAAGAAAACTGACCCTCAGCCTGTTCATGAGGTCTGTTTTAGGAATTTGAGAAATACACTATATTTGAGTATCCAGGAAGCTAGATGAATCAGCCTTTCTCTGTCATTGGATAAGAACTTTTGAAAGTACTGGTTCAGTGTTAGAAATGCATCCGGTCAGTAGTTGCTGGGTAGTGGTAGTACACTGAGTTGCTAGGCAACCATGATGTTGCAATCACTTTCTTTTCTAGTGTGTGCTGTACACCACTGCATATCCCAAAAAGTACACTGTAGGTCATGATGTAGTCCCCTACAGTAGCTTTTTAATTACTTACAATTCTTTCCAATTTTCTGAAATATCCTTCTCCTTAGGAGTCTCAAGATGTTCATTACAAAACTCTTCAAAATTTCTCCCATAAAAACATTAAGAATTTGTTGAAGATTTTTATACTTGAACATATTGTTTAAAATATAATCATTCTCTCTGTGTGACAGCCTCACACAAACAAAGTATTTAAAGAAAATGAAGGTCTGTCATTGCTCTGTTTAATTAGCAGAAACTTTCAGAACTGAAAGATGTTTCAAAAAGTAGAAGAACTCAAAGGGAACTTGTATAATCATGGTAGTTGTCTGATTTTACATCAGAATTTCATCAAGTCAAAATTCCATTTATAGGTGTCATCTGCTAGACTGGTCAGTTTTGTTTCACATTTTGAGTTTTTTCTTTCCCCAATTACTTTTACAAATCAGATGGTGGAGTCCATGAGCATGCCAAAAGATTTATACTTGCTTCTGATTTGACACATGATGCAGCAACTCTCTTTACCATCTATGGCTTTGAAGGCACCCAGCCCCTTTCCTTTGTATCTAAATTGTTTACCACCTTGTATTTTTCTTTATGAAAGAAACGCATTTATTTTTAATGGCCTAAACTCTGGGATTTCTTTTCTAATATTTCTAGTTATATTGAATATACTTAAATATACATTTTAATTGTGTTTACAATTTACTTTGTATTATGACTAACACCTGCAATCTTGTAAAGATAACTTATCAGAGATACAAATAATTTTACAATGATTAGGATTATGAGACAAAATTTAGGATGTTTTTCTTTTTCTTCTTTTCTTGGGGGGGGTAATGGAATTATTACAGTAGCCTTCTACATTAAGACCAGAGTGAATTTGTGCAAGGTTAACTATTCAGTTATACTTACAGATCCTAAAGTGTTTCAAATTCCTCAACCAAATAGTTGCCACTGACTATGTGCTATGGGCAACACAAGCATAGTTATTGCTAATTAGGTAAACTTTTTTTGTTCAATGTTGACTAGAAGAAAGTTTAAATTTTAAATTTCTATAATGTATAAACTATCTCAGAACAGCTTCAGAACAAGTTGAGTTTTGGGGTTTTTTTTTTTTTGCCTCTTTATTTGCACATTTGAGATACTCAATGAGACTGTAAAATCAGAATGAACTGTATTAATACTTTTAATAATGACTTGCTCATCTTCTGAGAGGTTTTTTCATACACTGACTGTAGTACCAGTTGCTCTGACAAATTCTACTGTAAAAAAAATTAACTAAGAAATTACTCCATTATGACTTAATTATCAAATTATATGTTAGAGTTCAGTGTCTTTTCTGTAACTAAGTTGGCAGTTTACAGAGCTAATACTGCCAAACTTTACAAGAAAGAACCCACTCATTACAAATTTGAGGTAATTAATAAAGCCTCTGGTTACACCATTTTAATGCAAACATCAGAACTGGGAGGAGCTTTTGGTATTTCAGTTTGTCTCCAGTCTATGACTGAACAGTCAGCTTCTCGAGCCAGCCAGCCAGCTGGTGGCTAGGTTGCCATGTAGGACCTCCCTCACCTACTTCCTAAGCTGACTAATGTGGAAAGCAACCTCAGCAGAAACATTTATATATAAAGGTATATGCAGTCCTGTGTACTTTCATATTAGAATTTTCTTCTGGCAGGAGTACAAAAACATATTTTACAAAACAGCACGAGGCCTGCTATATTATGGGTTTTTAATAAATGTATTCTTTCTTTTACCCAATTGACTGAAGAAAGTTCTAGTAAATATAGAAATATACTAAAATTAAAGTGTTCTCAGAATATGGCATAGAAATTGACTAGATATAACACTAATCTAATGAGAGTTGATTGTAGCTACCCTGACTACAGACAACATTCTCTAGCTTCACCTGACCAGTACTTTAACTATACAACAGATGCACTAATTATTCTTAGCATTTAGCGTGTGTGTGTGTGTGTGTGTGTGTGTGTGTGTGTGTGTGTGTACCCACCACTTTGGGAGTAGACATTAAATTCTAATAAACTTACTAATGTGATAAGGATGAAAATCTAATAAAAGTTAATCAGAATATGCAAAGGAATAAATTACAATGTTTTTTAATACTTGTATATATAACCTTATTATATTTTGTCTTCAGAAGTTTCAAACCTAACATCTAGTATGCCAATCAATCAGAAATGTCTCCACTAACTTGCTCGCCATAATACAGATAGTGTTTCAACTTTAAAATAAAGGAATAAGTCTATCTCTGAATGGTAAATAAGGGTCAGTGACACTCAGATAATGAAATTCAGGTTGTAGAGACATTCATATCTTATATCCAGTAAGGATTTATTAAAAACATCAAATAATGAATAATTTGTTATTTAAATAATTAGAACAAAGTTCACTGGAAATATAAGCGAAAGTTCCCAACAATTTGAAATCTAAGGTTTTAAACTTTATACACTCTTAAGAAAATAGTAATTAACCATAGATGACAGATGCTGCTTCTCAGTCAATGGAGACTCTCGAGCTTTACTCTGCATCTCATTGGGAAGGAAATATAAATTTTTAAAATAGAATTAACTTGGGGGAAGGCATCAGTGCTGCAACTCTTAGCACCAAATGTTTCTTCTTGGAGCACCAAATGCTTTACGGAAAACATTCCAAGTATCAAAGTTTTCAGATAGATAAATATTTATGGATCAAATCCATAAAGAACAGACATTGTTATGAAATATATATAGATGCCTTCAAAACTTTCTTTCTAGGCAGAGGAGACACATAAGTTAGGAGTCGTTCCCCACTTAATTGCTTTTGCAACCTTATGCAACACAAATGGATGATGGACAAGACTCATTTGTTTGCACAAAGGAGATCTCAACTGACATCATGTCCAGATAAATCACATGGGCGCTATTGCTATGTATGAAAAGTGTCATGTAGAGAGTTTCAATGTCCTTTGCCAAGAAGATTAATTTTAAAAACAAATTCTTCTCATTTCTGGTTAGATTCACGATTAAAGCATAACATTACTCTGGTTCATAAGTTTAAGGGCAATGAAATTCCATCTGTCTTTGAACCTTATGAATGATACTTTTTCAGTCTATGTATAGACTTGTGATTCACCCTCTTCATTTACAGCTCTTTGTTGTATTTTTATTACACATCTCCAGCCAGTGCAACAAATCTCAAGAAAGCTATTTTGCCACTTAAAGGCAGAGGTTTATTTACATTTCTCGTGGTGCAAATATGCTACATGATTCTGTAAAAATTTAAAGTGGTTACCAAAGAAACACAGCCAGAGCTTCTGCAGTATTTTGGATGCTCTTAAAATATCCCTGATGGGCACACCTGCATCAGAAAGGAAGTTCCTATTGGAGAAAGTAGCCATGGGTCCTGCTCTAGAGGCAGACACAGAACAAACGTCTACAAGGACTTACCGCACAAAGAGTTGGGTGCACTTATCAGCCTTCTACATTGCACATGCACACACACATTGTACCCCTAGCACCAACTGTGAATCAACTGTGAACACACTGGACGTTTTTCAATTGAATAGAATTCTATCTTGTTACTAACCATAGGAGTTATGTATTCAACCCAAGAGAGTGTAAGTTCTATGTGGGCTTAAAGAAACCGATAACAAAGACTTAGGTAAAAATTTTATTCATTAATATGTGGAGGTGTGACTTTGGATCCAGCCAGTCAGTGACATAAATAAACTTGAGCAAAAAGATTCAAGCTAGAGAATATGTGTGTGCATTTGTATATTTGTGTGTGTGCGTAAGGCTTCTTGGAGCAGTGCCACAAACTTGGACACCAACCAAAAGTATCACTGCAGCCCTTTGAAATGTCCATAAAGAGCACAATGTGGGTAATTATACCAGGATGCTCCAAATCGTTTTTTCCATCTTGTGCACTCACATGCCCGCCAAACATGAAATGTTCGCCTTCTCCCTTCCAAAGTGATGGTTGTTGAACTTATTTTTAGTGTCATTTGATAAGCCTTTGTGCTCGCAGAGAGACATCCCACTGACCTGGCCACTGGTCATTGTCTATACCAGTTCACATCAAAGCAGGCGCACTTTGTCAGGTTTCCAGTCGAATATCCATTTCGCATCTGAAGTACAGTATCAAAAGTGACTAGATCATCTGAGCTATTTCCTTCAGCTGCTGCCGCTTTCCTCCCCCACCGTGTTTCTGCTCACGCTAACATAATTTGGCATCGTTGATGTGACATGATGGTGATATTTCTAAAAATTTATAGTTTATATATTGTCAATGCTTTCTGATGGCGCCCCTCCTGATTTTAATTTATAAATTGAAGAAAGGAGATCTTTTTTCCTGGGCTGAATCACACCCAAGGTGCGGTGCTTCTCAATATCCAAGTAACATGCATACAGTGATAGGTCATTCAATGTCAAAAGGCATAAAAAAGATGAGCAAAGTCTTCACAGGCTGCTGCTTGCTGTTGCCTTTAATTATATTAATTAAACTTTGAAATTTTCATGCAAAGAGAGTTGCTGGCTTGTGACGCTGAGGAGCCCTTGGAGACTTGAAAGAAGAAAAAACCCTGAGCAGAAGCTTGGTGGTTACTGCTTCCTTAAATTAAAAGCCAAACAAACACGTAGGTGTGTTTACAGATACTAATGCTTTATGCACTGCTAAATCCTAAACACTGAGAAAGGAGAATCTACCAGTCAGGGGACAAGGTCTCAAATCACGAGTCCTTATGCTGCGCTCCAGGTCTTTGGTTGGAGGCGGTCTTCTTGTTGAATTAACGCTCTATTAATTCTCTTGTCCCGAGTGCATAATGAAAGAAAGGTGTCTTGGAAAACTAAAGGGCAAAATCCTGCTTGCATCCAGTACCTTGGGGCGTCTCATCCACATTTTGTCATGCGTGTACACTTTCAGTGTAACAGTGACAAGATTTTCTAGTCAGAAAATTCCCGCAAGGCACAAAGTCATAGAGGACTTAGAAGGCTTTTGCTGTCTAACATAGCTACAAGGCAGTGGACTCCATTATCTGTTTAGCCTGGTAGGAATTTTCATGATCTGCATGTAGCTAAAGATCTGGCCAAACAAAAGCACACACGCTGTGCATCCACGTCAAAAGCACCAGTCGCCATTACAAAGCCGCATGGCTGGTGGGTTTCCAGTCTTTGCTTTGGTATCATCTTAACATCATAGCTGTATCTGCTTTGTCTTCTTACACATTCAAATAAGCTTTGCAGAAACCGTAGCATGAAAATCAACATTCCTCTGTATTTTCAGTGTCATAAATCATGAGTTATCACCGCCGAGTTTCATCACCTCTCATGTAGATGGCAGAGCAAGTGTTTGAAAATGTTTGATGCACAGAAAGCAGGAGAGAAAACATTTCCTGACAGAGAAGAACTGGGCCGTTGTCCCAAGAACTTCTGAGATGCACTGGACTGTCCATTCTATTGGAAGTCAGCATCATGAAGATGTGCTGTCTTCTTATCTTCTCATTCTTTGTGCTCTTGTTTTATTGATGTGGAACTCGGGAAAAGTTTATGCACCGACCCTGAGGAAAGAAGGAGATCCACAGTGAAATACTGAAGCAGTTGTTTAAAAGCCAAGGAACATCTGCTTTCCACAACAATGATACCCAAGCTCAGAACAATGTCCACACAAGTCACAATGTCATATCATTTTCCTTGGCTCAACACAATATAGCTCAGGTTTTACTTTACCATTTTTTTCCCTACAGAAAGTTAACATATTTGATGGTATGGTAAAATCCACATAGGAAAAAAAAAACAAAAAACAAAAAACATCATGCAACTAAAACTTTCTTAGTGCTGTCTAAAGTGTGGAACCACTGTCATAGAAATCAAACTATAAAAGACATTGTTGTATACGTCTCTATGATAAAAGAAAATGGAAGGATTTTCTTATGTCATTCGGTGATTCTAAAATGTTCACATGAAGAGTATATTTAATAAGTTACAAACACTGAGGGTAAGGAAACACGAGACTGGATACAGATGTCTTCTTTGTGCTGTATTTATGAATGGCTCTTGTGGCTCACAGCCTTGTTTGACATCATGTCCAACGTCTCCGACCCACTTCTCACACCACTATAGACACTGCTTTCCAACACTCCAAAATTGAGACAATTTTTTTGAATTATGTATTTTCAGAGTATTTCCCAGTCCAATTTCTAAACACTTTAGGGAAAGTTGTGTGGACACACTGATTCATAAACTAGTCACAATCCAAGTAATATTTGAAAATAAAATTTCCAGTTATTGATGCAGACTCTCCTTTCCTCCCTTGGTATGATGCTGTTGACCTATCATGTGACTTGTGTCCAGAGTCCTCCACTGGCCAAAAGCTGGCCCATTCTCTCCTAGTTTAAGGCAGAATAATCATGTCATTAAGACTTTTCCATTTGTTATTACATCTGCTCTCAGAAGTTCATCATGCTAGAACTTCCCCTAATGTGAGTGCTTGTTTGGAATACTTGACACATGGAAATATTAATATATATATACATATATATATATATATACACACACATATATAGTGAAAGAAGTGGAAGAAGAGAACTTAGAACATAAAAGCTTAATTTTTGTTCATTTTCAATTCAAACATATCTGCTCAACAAATTTTGAAACTTCAGACATTTTTGAATACAGAAAACCATAAAGACCAAAAAGAGATGGATTTTTTATCAGCTTCTACTAAAAGGCAATTGACCATCAAAGTTTTTGTCTTCTAAATAATTTTGGAAGCAAGAATATTTCTACAAATACTAATTTTATTAGTTTGTGCCTAACATGATGTCAGGTGTAAGTTTTAGATAATAATACATATCTTATATCATAAATTATACTTAATATGGACACAATTTAATTTTCTCAGTTTTCTGAATTTTTGACTCAATATTTCTCTAATTATTTTTCTAAATTTCTAAATGAGCTTGTGCTCTGCTCATACATGAATTCCACACATACTGTTCTGATGCATTGAGTATTATCTATATTGCATATTTAGGCATTAATATAACTAACTTGAATTTTATGCTCTACAAATGACTGAGTCATGTTTGAGTGATAACATTTGTCAATAAAAATTGAATTAAATTAACATCATAACACTTCATTACTTTCAAAATGAATTATAAATATATTTCTTCTGCTTTGGGGATGGAGATCTCCTTGATTTCAGTGAAAGTATGATTCAATTTATTTATTTTGCATGAGAAATTATTAGCAGTAGAATTTGCTAAATATTTAAAGGAACTAAACCTAGGCAGAACAAATATGAATTTACTACTGACTTTAGGTTATAATCAAATATTTTAAAGTACATTGCCTTATAAATGCATTGTGATAATTCAATTATTAAGTTGTTGATCTTTCTCAATATACTTAAATCAATTGGGCAAATTAATTCCAAAACAAGATCACTCCCAACCAACCTAACTAAATGTTTTCTATCATATAAAAAAGGTGTATGTTGGCAACTGGCATCATTTTATACACTCTTTGAAGGTCATGATTATTTATCTAATAAACACTATAACTTTAAAGAAATAAAACTGCCTTCCTTTTAAAGCATACTGTTTTATGCAACCTTATATAGAACATATTACCTAATTACTGAGTTTCTGTGGCAAGGAAACAATTCGGATGTCATGTAAGTGGAAGTATAAATTGGCAAAATCTAGATGGTAAGCAACTATGCACAAAATGGTCTGAAAACACTTCTATTCTTTGACTCTAATCTAATGTTGGGACTTAAAATATTTACCATGGGACTTTTGTAATAGTGAAATGATAATGTCAGTTTATATTTCTGTTCAACAATTCAGAGAATAAATTATAATTCTCCTAACTCAATACCATGTGGTCAGTCAAATGGGGATCTTTAAAAGATGAAGGAAAATGGTAGCGAAGAGAGAATGCCAAATTGTTATACACACATGATCATAACTGTGCAAATGTGTGTCTAGAAAGTGAAAGATTAGCAGACAGCTTATCAGCCAACTGTGAGGAGTAGCATTCTCCATGACATCTTATTCTTCATTTGTACATCTTCTGTACACTTGCATTTATTTAATCACTTTTAAATAATATTAATTTTCAAAGAATAAATTCAGTGACCAAAAAATAAGTTCATCTATAATTAAATCTCTTTACAGCACTCTTTATTTATGGGTTATTAAAAGTCAGCCCAAATATCTATTCATGTTTTGTTTTAGGGAACCACCATTAACTGCCCAGTCAGAGATTTCCAACGTTTGCTGGACTCATTCATTTTCTCGTCCAGGTTGTATCTGACATTTATCATCCAGGTGAACCTGTCTGAATTGCAGTTCTGCTCAGGGGTGGGATTGTCTGGATTCAGCAGATTGATTAGTAGATCTTAGAATCCCCACTTGGCATTTTCTATAAATATGTGATCTAGAGTTAGCACTGCAAATCCTATAATCTAGAGTCTTCCTTTATTTTTATGGTACTAAATTTCAGGAGTCTGGATAAAAAGGCTGTTCAGGCATCTGACAAGGTTATGATTGGCTAATTTTTAAATATGCTTGTTTATATGTAAGGACATGGTAACACCAATTACAGCAGTGGTTCATCACATTTATCCTTCTGAATAAACGTATCCAGTGGTTCATTTAACCACATTTAACCAGAGGAAGGAGAATCTGCAATTTTCATACATGAAAATTTCCTAGCCACATTGCTAGCTAGGGCACATGTTTCTCTGTTCAATTAATAACACAAAATATCCATGCTTTTGGTACCTGGCAAAATAGTTTGAAAATCCTTTCTTGAAAGACAACTGCCAACACTCTCCTTGAGGAGGCGGCCCTCAGGGAAATATTAGCCAGCTATTTCTTTACATCAGTAGTGTTTTCATTCTGCAGTTCATGAACAACTGTGCATTCGACAGGTGCCTTGGAAGCTACCACAGTTGGAGTGGCACATGTGAAGGTCTCATATCCACTCCAGCCTAAGGAACTCTGCTGTGTGCTATCTTGAAAATTGCAAGTCCATACTGTATGAGACCTTGTCTAAAATAAAACTTTAGTGTCATGACTACTAATACAGAAATTTAACCTGACCTTATGTTAAATGGTGAATGAACTATTCATACACCTTGTTTTATTTTTTGTAGCTCTTATGAATGTCTTCATAGATCTCCAACATTATAATATTATCCCTATAATTTTTCATAACATAAAGAGTCTGTATAACCATTGGGTATATAAGGAGAAGGCTGGGTTTTGGATAATTATGTTTATGATATTGATACTGAAGGATCAGTTCACTTAGAGCTGGAAAAAGCTTAGGCTAAGCTCTCTTGCTTCCTTTTGCTCCACAAACACTACTATATAACTTAGTCTTTTTCCCTTTCTGCCTTGAACATGGGGAGCTCATCCTGGGCAGGATGATTTAAAGTAACAAGTGACCATTACAATGAATCTTCTGACACAACTGAACCTTGATTTTGACCCATAATCATTGCCCTATTTTTGCCCTTCTGAAGCTTCCTTGTTATGTTTTCTCTCACCACTTCTTTAGAAGTAGTGTAGGGTTAAGTAAATATAAATTAATGAAAATCTCTTAATTCTTACTTTTTCCCAATCATAAGGAATATTTGTATTAACCTTCACAAACGTCCAACAAAGCATCTTTTTGACCTCTGCCTTGTGCAAGCAGCCCTAGCTCATCTCCTTTCCCTCTTTTATTCTGGAAGCCTTTAATGAAGGATTAGACAGATAATACTATATAGATGACAAATGATGATTTATTTGAACTGAACCTGAATTACACAGAAACAGAAAACAGGAACTTGAAGTTTAGACATGTGAAATGCTGAGGCCATGCTATTCTTCATGCAGCATTCTACAAAAATAAGTCCTCTGAGTCTGAAGACTGAACACTGACTAATTTTATTAAATTCTAGAAAACAGTTTGCTCAATATGAATCATTACAAACTGGAAATATAGCTAGGCTGGTGATACAAAGTTGCAATCCCAGAACTTGGAGGTATAAGCAGGAAGATTAGGACTTCAAGGTCAACCACAGATACATGAGTTCAAGGCCAGTCTAGGGTGTATGATTCTCTGCCTCAAAAATAAATCTGGAAATCTACAACATTCCCAACTTGCCCTTTAAAGTGGAGCTCCACATGAAGTTTTAATTCTATTAGAGATTTTCACCATAAGAAGAACCCGAATATACCAAGCAAGAATGTACCATGAACAAAAGACTGAGGTAACAAGTGGTAACAATGCTAAACTCACAGTCAGCTCTGACAGCTTAACTGTGATATTTCAGGCAATAATGAAAATCTCCCCAGTAACCATGTATCTTACTGACATTTTCCCTCACATCATTATTAGCAATACCCCTTCTCCTGGGCTTCACAATAAACAAGGGAAGCAGGATACCCAAAAGAAAAATATCAAAGACATTACCACTCTTCAGTGAGCTAAACCAACAGAGGAAAACAGGACAGCAGCAGACACTGGCGTGTTTGCCGCGGGTGAAGTGTGCAAGATACAGTTCTGTCACAGTATTTAAAACCTGATTTCACCCCAATTTTTACTGTGGTCAGTAACAGCAGCAATAACCAGAGCAGACACCGGGTTTCCCATCTCCGAAGCATTAAAATTCCACGAGCATCAGTGCTCGCACGGTCCTTTACTAGCTGTCTGCACAGGATGTATTTCACTGCCGTAACCGTTACAGGATTATGCTCCCCTCATAAACATCCATTGACAAGGCAACGCAAACAACTGCACTTTAGTCGAGACTTTTCAAACACGGAGAGCTGATTTATTTTTATCTCCACGTCTAAAAAGACCTCCCTAAACCTCCATGCACAGTGCAATAGTAAACACCATTTCAAATTTTAAATGGTACAAAAACCCAAAAATACACAGACACACAGACAGAGATTATCAAAAAGTCCAGGAAGTCACTATTGCTAAGGAAACCAAAGCCTTTTCAAGGTCAATTTCCTATAGTAAATGGTGGTACAAAACTCAAGAAAGGTATACACCCCTTCCCCATTTATAGAGAATCTGAACTAGAGATGGTTTTACCTAAAACTGAAAATTTTTGAGCTGAAATACAATTCTAACATATTGTTTTCTAATTGAAGTTCACCCTATAAATGCCCCATCTAAATAGACTATAATTAGATGTTACTAAAGGAATTGCTGAGTTTGCCTAAAATTCCCCTTTAGAATTGTTTCTTCATTTTGTCATGATACCTGCAAAATTTTTTTGTAACTCTATAAATATAGATAATACTTACTTTGCAAATATTTTGTGTATTGACAGTTTTGAAATTTAAGCATATTGCTGGCAATGAATAAAACGTCTAAACCATGGTTAATAAGAGATGAAATGATCCTTCTAAGTTATTAATTGCATTACAAGATGTGTGTGTATGAATGTATGTGTGTGTGTGAGAGAGAGAGAAACAGAGAGTGAGTGTGTGTGTGTGTACATAGATATAGATATAATTTTGACAGTTTTCTGGAAATCATTATTGGCAAAGCCATTGCTATGCTTCATAATAAATTATAATGGGAAGTAGATACCCAAAAGACACACTACATACATACAGTCAAAACAGATTTCTGTATATTTTACTCTTTGCTTAATATTTATTTTATCGGTTATACCATAGGTAGTAGTATAGCAGTGATTTTCCTTTCCCTAATTTTAGTTAAAATACAGATTTTGGTTCTGCTTCTTCCTCCAGATTGTTGGCTGCACTGGTCCTCAGGGTGGAGGGAACAGAAGCAGGGAACAGAGTTCAGACAGCCCTCCGGGAGACAGACTTCTGTGAATCAGCTCAACTTTATTCCAGAGCATAAGGAATATATAGGACTGGGGAGCCTGAGGACAAACCCTTATTTGCCTTAAGTGACACACTCCTATCACAAGGCTTTGTATGTGGCAGTAGATCCTACCAAAATGGCAAGAGCATTTACCTAATTACCATGTGGGTCACCAGAGGAAGAGTGCTTGCAGGTATCTGTGTCAAGGGTCAATATTGAGATAAGTCAGGCATCCTGGGCCTAGAGACATCCTCCAGGTAAGGCTCAGGAGAGCAGGATGCTTTGCTGGGGAAGGAAGGAGGAAGTTTCCTTATTGCCAAACTTCGAGAGTGCTGCCAGGCTACAGAAGGCTGTGACCTCTACAGTCAGCAATGTCTTCCAACGACAGATTATGTCTTAGGTGAGATTAAAAAATAAAAAGACATCTTTAAAACAACAGAATACAAAAATAAATGAGGATAGAGAGATGGCCCCGTTAGTAAATTACTTGCCACACAAGCAGGAGGACTGGAATTAGGCTTCCCAAGGCCCATGTATAAAAGCTGGGTGTGGTAGTACATCCTGTAACCTTAGAGCTGGGGGAGGGGTGTCAGGAGAGGCAGACAAGTGGATCCCTGGAGCTCACTAGCCAGTTAGTCTAGTCCAATGATAAGCTACAGCTTCAGTGAGAGACTGTCTCTAAAGCTAAGGTAGACAGTGACTGAGGAAGACACCTGAGATCACCCTCTGGTCTCCATGCATGTGCACTGGTACACACACAAGCATGCACATTCTCATATGCAACAGAGACAGACAAACAGAGAAAACAAAAAAAGTAATGCAAAACAAAAAAATGCAAGCAGAAAATTTAAAACAATCCAAATGTGTATCATTAGGGGAAAATGAATAAACTAATACATAGACAATGGGAAAATAATATAATTCTAAGGAATGTTATTCTAAAGAAGGCCATCATAGAAAGATGGCCAGGGTTTATTAAGAGTTTATATGACCAAGGTTTATAAAAAGCTAATGCTTTTATGTTATAAAAAAGGAAAATATATTGGGATGAATATATGGTTATATTTTTAAAGGAAAGAGAAGTAATCATTGCCTCAAAAGTAAGTGTTTAGCAAGAGATGGGGATATACTTTTTATTATGGAAACTCAAAAGCAAACATTTAAATATTTTACATTGGAGGCAGGGTTAACAATGAGAAATGTCTACAAATAAAACAGTTTCACAAAGTACAACCTTGAACCTATCAAAAGCATAAAATGTGGCAGGAAAGATGATGCAGGAAAGACCCCAGTATATGCCAAAATGCTTTTGCACAGAGCAAGGAAATTAGTCAGCTGAAGGCTGGATGATGAACTGTTCCCTATTTCTTTAACAGAGGAATGCTGAGAAAAGAAGCATCCCACTGGGAGTTTGGGACAAGGCAAGAGAATAAGAGCCATGGACCTATCGGACCCAGTTATAGCCACCAGGATATAACCACACAAACGATGAGAGGGACTGAAAAGATCCTTCCTAAGCACACATGGCTTCTAAAGAAGCTGACCCCGAGCAGTATAAGGCTTCAGGCATGGACACATATGGAGACAGACCTTTCAAAACAAAAAGTGGGTCATGAGAAGATGTAGTTATAAAGTGACATCCCCTGCAACCCAAAAAGTTTAGGGACAGGCTCTAAGTTGGGAGGCAGGGGTTGAGAGGAGGATCCTACTGGTGAAAATTCTTAACCCTGCTCCCAAAACTCTGCCCTGTAGTTCACTGGTAAAGCCAGCAGTGACTTACAATGAAGTCTGCAACAAATGCAGCCCAGAGAAGAAACCTATCAACAACCGGACAGAGAAAGAGGTTTAGTCTACGTATTATTCTAGGGGTAAAAGTCAGTGTCCAACTGCCTGCCTCTTTCTTCTCTTTGTATATATAAATGCATACATCTATCATTAAGATAGCTATACACACATGCACACAGACATTATATATATTATATATATTCACAATGTCCTATATAGAATCATAAATGATAGTTATAAAGAAATAGGAAAATATTTCCTTTGATCAACAGAAAACACAGCCAATACAGGTGACTTACAACACAGCCTAACAAACAAGGACAAGTAATAGCTATGGTAAAGTTGTTTTTAAATCTACTGATAGCAACAGATAGCATGCCTATTCAGTATTTCAAATAAAGAGTAAGTTTTAAATAAGAAACTGTATGAATAAAAATTAGTGTATCTGACTGGTGTTCATGTAAACTGGACACAGTAAAGACTTAACTGATTTTGAAATTTTAGTTTTTCGCATTGAAAAGCAAAGTAAAATAAGAATGCAAGATCTCTGAGCCACATGACTATTGTCCTCTGGGAAATTGCTGCCCCACAAGGAATAAATATGAAGTGAATGGGAAATAATTGTTTAGGACCTCCTAGAATCAGTGAATGATCTAAGCTTAAAAATCAAAGAAACCTGTTCTCCCAAGAAGGACAAGTGCCTAGAAAAGCAGGAAATATACGGTAAACTTCAAAAAACCTGTATCCTAACAGCAGGTGTCTCTGCTTGTTTTCTTCCTCTCATCCCGATACATGAGAAACGTCATAATGCTAACAGCTGACTTTCTCTCAGAAGAGAGAAATTAATTTATTTTTAAGAGAGAAACTATTAATTTCTTTAAAATTAACTATAACTTACATATTTATTAAGTGAAATAAAGACAATTTGAGGTAAACAAAACCTGAGAAAGGTGAGTGGAAATAGACTTTAAGAGACTATGATTGGAATTTGGGTGTTTTAGTCTGATAGGGTCTGTAGACATGCTTCTTGGGTTGAGTTGTTTCAATTAGCATTTAAAGAAAAGGGAGGCTGATGTTAGCTTTGCGTGAACTTGCTTTGCCTTTAACAAGAATATTTGCAATAGTGTTCTATTCATCACTTTATTCAACACTCACTCTGCTCTTCCTGGGCTGTTTGCTCTGTTTTCCCACAGGTACAGGAGGGAAACTTTATCCCAGGGTCTTTATGACCGCTAGTTTTTCTACAAGAATAGTTCTGAAGAACAGTTGTGGATTACCTTGTAAAAGATTACAAATAATTTTTGGAGACTTTAGTTTTTAATTATGTGCTTATCTCTGTGTGTAGGTATGTGTCCATAAGTGCAGATGCCTTCAGAGACTCAAATCGGGTATCCTCTAGCTGAAATGACAGGTTATGAGCCACCTGATCTGGGTCCACAGAGCAGAACCCAGGTCACCAGTAAGTGCTGAGCACCCTAAGCTGCTAAAACATCCATCTCTCTATTCATAATTTTTTGAAAAATCTTCCTAAAGCTCTAATTTAAAAAATTAGCTGCAAGCCAGGCGATGGTGGCAGATGCCTTTAATCCCAGAACTCAGGAGGCAGAGGCAGGTGGATCTCTGTGAGTTCAAGGCCAGTCTGGTCTACAAAGAGAGTTCCAGGACAGCCAGAGCTACAAAGAGAAACCCTGTCTTGAAAAAGAAAAAAAGAAAGAAGAAAGAAAGAAAGAAAGAAAGAAAGAAAGAAAGAAAGAAAGGAAGGAAGGAAGGAAGGAAGGAAGGAAGGAAGGAAGGAAGGAAGGAAGGAAGGAAGGAAGGAAGGAAGGAAGGAAGGAATTAGTTGTTACGATTCTGTTTGTTTTCAGTCCATCATGGTCTTAATAAATACCTTCAAGATATATATAGTCTAATAGAATATGTAAGGATAATTCAACTATAAGACTGTAAGTGTATGCTTTTAATATTTTCATTACACTTGAGGAAAACAAGTTTAAATAACTGTAGTTTATTTTTATGTTTAATAATTAGACATCTAAATTCCAAAAATGGGGTTTAATTTTGAATATATGCAGACTAATATGCCAAAAAATAATTGTCTTTTTATAACACAATAATTTGAATGAAAAGTTTTGTGGTTGTATTTATGCTTTCTAAACTCTTAGAGAAACAGACAAATGACTACATTTGTTGCTAAGTTGAGATCATGGAGAAGAAAACTCCAAACAATACTTGAAATCCTTTATGTACACCAACATAAAGCTAATAGCACCTGAAGACTATGCTACTCGTATATTCAGATACAGGTCCAAATAAGCTTTTAAGATACCTTTTGTTGCAAGGAAAGATGACAGACACTGTGGCCCAGATGTCATTTCACTGATCAGTGAGTATACAATGGCATTTAAGTGGGATTCCATGTTCACAGTTTGGAAAGAAACTAAATGTGCATTAATAATGCCCTTTAATTAACATAGTTATCACTAACCTACATGGTTTCTATAAATTATAAAGAGCAAGTTTTAAAATGATTATGGAAATACTAAACCTATCTGGAGATAAAAATTAGTTTCAACAAAATGAAAAGTATAAATGCTGAATCTTTTAAGCTTTTACATAAGAATACATGTATATTCATATGACTAGAGATATGAAACAATGCTGTTCCAAAACAACAGCTGATTAAAAATAAAAGTGTATGAAGTCACCTTTATGTACAAAGAATGCTTTTCTATTTGCACAGAACTCAAAAATGTAAAAAAAAAAACAAAAAAAAAACAGATTGAAGTAAAGTAACAAAAAAAATGATTGGTTTTGACAGTACAGCAC
Source organism: Peromyscus aztecus (assembly GCA_902168405.1). Taxonomy (NCBI): domain Eukaryota; kingdom Metazoa; phylum Chordata; class Mammalia; order Rodentia; family Cricetidae; genus Peromyscus; species Peromyscus aztecus. Next base: position 29,409 of record CABHPQ010140329.1, on the reverse strand, counting down.
TCTTTTGATCATGGTGTGATATTTCAATGTAATTACATGTTACAAGTTTGAGGTTTCAAGTCTATCTGCAAACCAAACATTGAGTAAAACTGATGGTATATCATGGGATATGTGAATACTCAGGTGGATGAATAGCTAGCTAGCTAGCTCGATGATAGAAAGAAAGAAAAATAGATAGATATGTAGATAGATAATAGCACAAACAAAACAAGCATATAGATATGAATATAAGGTTCGTGTAGAGAAATATGTTCTGATATTCCAAGAAAACATGGTATTTTAGTAATAATGTATTTAACTACCTTATTACACTCTCTGAAAATAAATTTTTCAAAAACAAACCATAATTAGTCTTTAGATGCCATTACACTGGGCTTAGCATTATAGTAACTTCTAATTACTACTATTTTCACTTTTTAATATATAGATTGAAAAATTGCGTGTGTGTGTGTGTGTGTGTGTGTGTGTGTGTGTGTGTGTGTCCTGCTCTGTCACTGTTTGCCTTATTCCCTTGACACAGGGTTTCTCACTAAACCTGGAGCTAGGTTGGTGGTCAGCAAGCCCGGAAGATCCTTCTCTCCCTGTTCCCAGTAGTGCTGGGATTTCAAGGGCAGGTAGCCATGTCCTGCTTTTCACATGGGTCCTGGAGATATGAACTCAGTTCTTCCTGCTTGTATAGCAATCAGTCTTACAGTCTGAATCATCTCCCTCCCCCCATTTTTTTTCAACAAACTAGTCTTGGGTATTTGTTTCCAGCCCATCCATCCTGTTTTTTATACCATAAACTCCATTATCTTTTTTTTTGATGTTTTGTTTTGTTTTCATTACTATTTTGTAAATATTAATTCAGGGCTCACCCTGTAGTGCTACTGATAAAATACTAGGCAAATGAGTGATCACTAAAATATAAAATCACAGGCTGGGCAAGGTAATGTACACCTTTAATCCCAGCACTCTAGAGATAGAGGCAGGTGAATCTCTGTGAGTTCTAGGACAGCTTGGTCTACAGAGTGAGTACCATGAGATCCAGGACAACTAGGGCAATATAGAAAAACCCTGTCTCAAAAAAAATTAAAAAATAAAGAAAAGAAGGAAAGAAGGAAGGAGGAAGGAAGAGGGGAGGATGCAGGGAGGGAAGGAGACAGAGAGGGAGAGAGAGAGAGTAAACAAACCAGGTTTGAAATGCCAAATGTGAACTATGTAATCAATATTCTCTGACACATATAACTGATATTATTTATAGGGATATTGAAATTGTCAGTATAACAACTCAGCGATCAGTGAGTTGTAAAATAAAATGCAGTGGTTGACTTGCCTACAATGATGTATACAAAACTACATGTCACTGCCCACTAACTGACTTGTAATTAATCAGCAGCAACAAGAGTCTTCCTGCTTTCTTTTGTCACATGAATATTCAAATGGCCTAAATGTCCTGTTTCCAGTGCCTAACACAACTGGCATAACAGAGAAGTGGTTGGATTGCAGGATGGCAGTGCTCTAAACTGGGCAACAGCAGGCATCATGGAGGGGCTGACCTTGGTGTCGGTCCTGAACAGACAGCAGATGGTAGAAGTTGGGTCTGTTTCATATTGAAAGCTACCAACAGACAGAGACAATAGGAAGGATATTCCAGCTCCATAGCAAGTCTTAAATTGAAATAAAAGACATGTTTAATACAAGTGGAAAGTGATTCTCCTGAACAACTCCACCACGTGTTGTTGTTCATAGCAGGAAGTAGAATGTTAAATTGGTGTTATATAACATGAACATTTATTTCCCTCTATGCTTCTGTTGTTTCTTGTCAGAACAGTCAGTATTTGAAAAAAAATCATAAATTTTCCTTCACACAGGTAGCATAACCCTTGGTGTATATGTTGTGAAAATCCCAAGGACCAAGCTATGAATCAGGAAGGCATACCTCATTGAAGTCATTAAATATGAAAATGAGAATATAGAATACTTTGCATAGATTTTTCCAAAACAAATATTTTTAAAAGCTCTCAAAGTTGACAGCATTTTCCAACAAATATAAATATTCAAATACTAATTTTAGATTTCAAAGAGAACAAAAATATTTTTAAAATAATAAAACCCAGAGCTGGAGAAATGGGCTAATGGTTAGAGGCATTCACTCCTCTTGCATAGGACTCAGGTTCTGTTCCTAGCACCCACGTGGTAGCTCACAACCACCTGTACAGTTCCAGAGGATCAGATATATGGTGCACACACATACACACACAATTAATTGATTAGTTAATAATTAATGATGAAACCCAACTTAGTAAACTAATTTCAATTACTATTCCTTATTTAGTTAATGAGGAAAATACTTATCTATATTTCATTATCGGAGCCATTCTTCTTGGGGTAAAAGACTAAGGTAATTAATAATTCCATAGAGGAACAGAACACAGACACTCTTTGAAGTTGGGAACATAAAAGAGGAGAAAGCTTCCACTGCAATACTTAACAACAATAACAACAATGATTAATAATAATAATAACATAAAATCCAGTTTTCTTAAAGTCTGTGTTCTTTGAATTAAATTTTAAAGCCTTACAGTTTGAAGAGTTGGGAAGATGGCACACTTGGAAAAGTGCTTGTATAAGCATGAGATTATGAATTTGATCCCAAAACTTCACATAAAAACAAAAGCCTGACATGGTAGTATACATTTATAATAACAGCCCTGGGGAGGGATACATGGGTGGGTACTGGTCATTCACTGTTCAACTATCCTAGCCTAATCATTTGTGAGCTCCTGGTTAGTGAGAGACCCTGTCTCATTTTATGGTTCATGGTTCTTGAGGAACAACACCCCAAGATTTACCTGTGGCCTCAACAGACATGCAAATGTGTATAAACACACACACACACACACACACAGAGAGAGAGAGAGAGAGAGAGAGAGAGAGAGAGAGAACTTGTCCCTTGAAAATATCCCTTTGATGACTGAAGCAAATAAATAAGAAGCCCTAATTGTCATGTACAATTACAATGCCACAGTACAGCCTGTGCATACACAACCACAGCAGCCTAGCACAACAGAGAGAAAGGATCTGTGAAATGACACAGTTGTAGTTTTATTTGAATAGCACCCCTAAGGAAATTCAACAGCAACAGCAAACATTTTAGATTGAAATGAAATGTGGTATTCTAAAATCTTATTCTTCAAGCAACAACACTAATCTTTGGAACTTGGAAAATGCTTAGTGAATAGTATGGTGTTGGCACACCCACTGGACAATTGTATCAGTGTTTTCACATAGGCTCTTCTGACAGCATCAATGCACCTGGTAGAATGACAGCCAGTTGTTCATTCTATCTGGTGCTGTGGGATGTCTTTCTGTATGCTGTGAATATGTGTTGCTCCCATTGGCTAATAAATACAACTGTTTTTGGCCTATGGCAAGGCAGCTTAGAGGCAGGTGGGAAATCCAAGCAGTAATGGGGAGACAAGAAAGGAGAGTAGGGAGAGAAGAAAGGAGAGTAGGGAGAGAAGAAAGGAGAGTAGGGAGAGATGCCTAGCTGCCACCCAAAGAGCAGCAAGATGCCAACAGACCAGTAATGCCACAGCCACATGGCAAAACATAGATTAATAGAAATGGGTTAATTTAAGATTAAAGAGCTGGCTAGCATGAAGCCTGTCATAGGCCAAATAGTTTGTAAATAATATTAAGCCTATGAATGACTATTTTATAAGCAGCTGCAGGGCCTCAGAGCCAGGTGGGACCACAGGGCCAGGTAAGACCAGAGAAACCAACCATTGCATTTGGCGCCCAATGTGGGGCTCTCAAATTTCCATAAGGCCCTAAAGGAGCTTAAAAAAGGGCTTCTAAATACACAATAATGGAGCCAAAAATAGCTTCCTACTTGTGTCTCTCATGCTGGCCATGGTACAGAGACACCGCAGCATTCGAGCTTGAGCATAGCTTGGGAGATTCCCACATCGGTAGACAGAGCTCTCTTCAAGCTGAGCAACACACTACATGGCAGATTTAGCTTTTACTCATACAGACAAAAAGGTTTTATGGGCCAGCTGCATGTTACCTGGTAGCAGCATGGACCCCAGACTTGGTGGGGTAAGCAAGATTCTCCTGGGTTCCTCCACCATATTGGGAAGCTGAAATGGGTGAAGTTAGAGGCCAGGGCTGCTGCTTCAATCTTAGCCAAGCTGCAGTTTGTAATGATCAGAAAAGGATTATAGATACATGAAAGACAGATTCAGATGGAATAAACCCCTAAATGGTTTACACTATATGTAAAACTTTACATAGGCTTGGAAGAGAGAAGAAAAGAGGGATAGACAGTTATATAAAGAAATAGATAGTTTTAATCTGCCTAGGCCCATGGTCCCACTCAGCTTCAAGGTCCTGCAGTTGCTTATAAAATAATTATTCAGAGGCCCAATATTATTTACAAACTGTATGGCCTATGACAGACTTCCTGCTAGCCAGCTCTTTCATCTTAAATTAACCCATTTCTATTAATCTATGTTTTGCCACGTGGCCATGGCATTACCAGTCTGCTGGCATCTTGCTGCTCCTTAGGCAGCAGCTAGGCATCTCTCCCTACTCTCCTTTTTTCTCTCCATATCTCTGCTTGGATTTCCTGCCTGCCTCTAAGCTGCCTTGCCATAGGCCAAAACAGCTTTATTTATTAGCCAATAGGAGCAACACATATTCACAGCATACAGAAAGACATCCCACAGCAATCTGGTGTTATTAAAACCTGTTTTACAGACATAACTTAGATTCTGTCTTTCCCATTCCAAATGACGATGGCACTGAAGCCTCTGATAATAAAGAAAACATATTTTATGTGGGTTTTTTTAGTACTTCTAGTTTTAAATAACATCTTAACATATGTTTAAAACAGAGCATATGGAAAAAAGAAAAAGCAAATCTGAATTCCAGGCACAAATATTGGTTAAAAAGATAACACCATGCAAATCTATTACTTTTATAGTAATCTCAAATCATGCATATCAATAAAACTAAACACCAATAGGAGCAAGATGGTTTTCTATAATCATATCACCTCCTAGGAATTCAAAATTTCTACATCTAACATCTGTTTTCAGGGGACATGAAATTCATTCTCACAATCAAAAAGATTACATCAGACTTTTTGTGTATGACTAGCTTCAGTTTCCATTGATCGGTATAAAAAAATGCATCTTTATAAACCATCCATTGAGTAACTGCAGCAGTTAGCATGTAGCATCAGTGTAACTGTGTCCACATGGCTGTTCTATCAAGTAGTGTTCATGAACAGGAGAGCCCCCAGGAGCCAAAGTCTGATACATAATTCAGCATCATTCAGTAGTTCCCCAGACAAAGAGAATTTCTAAAGGAGTTTGTTTCTGTTAATGCTCTTCACTTGTATGGGAAAAGACAATTTATGCCTGAGAGCAAATGGGCTTAGGAAGTATTACCAATCAACATGCCCTTAAACAAATGGCTTCAATGTCTTATGCTTCTTTTTTTACCTTGGGAGAAGTTAAAAATTAACGTTTAAAACAATGGTTGCAGCCAACAGTCAAGATTACAGGATCAATGCTATTTGCTACACAACTCAATAAAGCAGCAAATACTTATAGATGAGAATTTGCATACAGCATCTTAAAAATGAACAGTCCATACAAGTCTCATGGTTATGTGACATTGTTAAGAGGATTTATGTAATGGATTAACAAGAATTTTCATTTTACCAAAATATAGAAATCCCAACCACTTCTTTACAAAATAACTTACTATATCACATTACTAATGTGGCTAACTCAATCTCAAGAGCTCTTAGGTCTAATCCCACCATCTCACAAACTACATGCCAACTACTCATGTAGAAGTTCATGTGACCTAACAAGTTGGAGGGGGAGGATAAACTGCCATATTGAAGCAAATGATGAGTTTTGACTTTAAGCTGAAAAGGGAAAGGAGAATTTATAAAGCTCTGTAAAGACTTGCATGCTGAAGTATATATTTCATTGCAAAAATACATCAATTTCATCAAATGAGACAGCTGCACATAACAAGTCTATAGATATTTTTAAATGAACTAAGAAGTCCGATTACATTTCTTATATAGAAAATCCATTTTGATACTATATCTCAGCCGACATAAAGTCTTTGTATTTGTATTCCTTTGCCAATCCAAATGCCTGAGTGGGAGAAAATCAGTGTCGTGTGTACAGAAATACTCAATAGCCAAAGTATAGAAACAATCTGTGTCTACCAATGAATTTTTAAAAAAAGTAAGGAAGATTTTCAGACAACTTATCTTTTAAGATGAACACAATTTTAAAGGAAAAGAAAATGTGGTTTATACAAAAGAACTCTATTCAGCATTCAAAAAGAATATTCTGCCATGTACAACATGATCGAATCAGGGTGACACTGTGAAAGTCAAAGAAGCCAAACACAGCAAGAAAAGCACAATAGGATAACACACACAGAAGATTTTCTTAAAAGTCAAATAATCAGAGTGGTTGAGGGATGGTGACCAAGGACAGAAAGGCAAAGGGAAAAGGGGAAAGCAGGTCAAAGGCCACAAATATGCAGTTTGAAAGGTGTTTCAAGACACACTGTGTGGAGGCTGTGATTAGTAACACCATATTGTATGAGAAAGATTGCTAAAAGTAGGTTTGGTGTCTTCATCTCTCACACACACATGGAGAAAGTTAACTATGGAAGAGGGTAGATATGTTTATTTGATTTTAGTAGTTATTTCATTTTGTATGTATAAAGATCATTGTGTATCTTAAATATATATATAAGAAATTAATTAAATAGATATACAAAATTAAATGTAAATTACTTAAAAATAAAAAGTAGAGAAGAAATAGAAGCTTAAAAAAAAAACCCTAACATTATCCTACTACTTAGCCCTTGGGATGACTATGGTCATTTTTAAAAATGAATAAAAATAACAGTTTGCAGTAGATGTAGAAAACTCAAATTCTGTGAATGGCTAAGGGAAATAGAAAATTATGTGGTCTTTCTGGAAAACAGCATGATGGTTTTTCAAAAAACAAAACAAAAAAACAAAATGACAGAATTGCAGTATGAGCCCAAAATGACCTTTCTGATATGACTCTAACAGACCTGGGAGCATGGACTCCTGTATCCAGGGCAGCATTATTCACAAGCCAGAAGGCAAAAAAGCCAAACAGGAGTGTCTATTTAGGGATAAAGCAGTGCTTGAATTAGAAATATGAGTACAGTGGACTATTCTATCCATCCTTAAAAAGCGAGACTACTACTGCCAATTTCCCAAACCAATATAAACCCCAAATACATTCTCTATATTTATCTTTTATTCTCAGAGACAAATGTAGCTCTCACCTCTCATCAGCAAAGTTCCTTTCCTCAACAGATGGAGACTATTACAGACATTCACAATAGGTCAAAATTCAAACAGCTGACTACAGGGTGTCCGGCACAAAATCATATATCTGTAATGCAAATAACTCCTACACCTAAAGCTCAGGTAATATCATGGAAGATGGGGGTCAGGAAGATTCCAAGAGCCAGAAGACCAAGATGTCCGCTGCTAGTGCCTTCTAGACATGACAGGGACACCGCACCCATGAAATCTCAACAATACGGTTCCCTAAGAAAGGCCCACATAATGACAAGACCAGGTGAGATGCCAATGTGAATAGAAGAAATCTCACAATTCCCTACCACTAGATGAAGAGCTAGTCAGTGGTTGCTGAGAGAAGGAGATTAAATCTTCTCCAGGGAGTAGCCTCCTGATATTTTATCCAAACCCAAGCAATCAGCTTCGAACACACAGACATACGAGCAACACTAAACAAACGCAACAAATGTGTAAGTGTGTGCAGTGTGTGTGTGTGTGTGTGTGTTTATAACAGTAACAGTAAAGATGTCCATAATTTGAGACAGTGGGGAAGGACACACTAGGACTGGAAAAGGAAAGGGAGGGAGAGAAATGATATAAACACAGTGTGTATGTAAGAAATCCTAAAAAATAAAGATTTAACTTCAAAAAAGGAAATAATATTCTAACACTGCATGCTACAGCATTGGAGAGAATTATGCCAACCGAAAGAACCAGTCACAAAAGAGGGATGCTGCAGGATTCTACACGTGTGTGCAACCTAAAACTGCCACACTCACAAGGACAGATGATACAAAGTGGCTCCTGGGAATTAGGGAGGAGGAGAAGTGCCGTGGGATGTTCTGTGTGGCAAATGTGTTGCTAATAAAACACTGATTGGCCAGTGGCTAGGCAGGAAGTATAGGTGGGACTAACAGAGAGAATTAAAAGAACAGGAAGGCAGAGGGAGTGACTGCCAGCCACCGCCAGGACAAGCAGCATGTAAAGATGCCGGTAAGCCACGAGCCATGTGGCAAGGTATAGATTTATAGAAATGGATTAATTTAAGACATAAGGACAGTTAGCAAGAAGCCTGCCACGGCCATACAGTTTGTAAGCAATGTAAGTCTCTGTGTTTACTTGGTTGGGTCTGAGCGGCTGTGGGACTGGCAGGTGAGAGAGATTTGTCCTGACTGTGGGCCAGGCAGGAACACTCTAGCCACAGAGAAGGACTGTTTAGTGGGCATGACACTTCAGTGTGGGTTAATGACAAAACTTCTGGAAAGGCTAAAAGTGACGGTTGTAAAATAATGTGGATGGATTTGATGGTTCTGAATTATACATTTAAAATGATTAGCATAATAACTTTTATGTAATACATAACTCGGCAAAATAAAAATATTGTTATTATGTGTACAATTTTTAAGTAACTGCAATGTGATTAAAGAATTCAGCGATGAGGTGAACGTAAGGTATACAAATGAAGGAAGGATTCAGCAGGAGAGAGGATGAGACAGCACAATGCAGAGTAAATATACACATGAAATTGTCAAAGAATAAAATGCAAAATGCAAAAATACATAGTAAATTAGGAATATAATAAAAAGTGTGAGTAAAAAGAATTAATTTCCCTGTAGATAATGAGACTTTGGCTCTAAAAATAACCAATAAAACTTTCTTGAAATTAACTCCCCCAAACTAACTGTTTAAAGATATGATGGCCTTCCATTACAAATTATTACGACATGATTATTTATAGATACTATCATGGTTGTTTTACTTATAATGCAGTTGATTCATTTTACTGTAACAAAACTGATAATGGTACATAAAAAGTATTGCTTAATAAGTATTTTTACAAGGCACGTATTCAAGAAAATATGAACCATTTCAAAAGTTAACTAAGAATAATATGGTAGAAATATTACTGACTCAATCTCAATAGGATGCTTAACAGAGTTGGAAAACTATTAACTCTGCATAATAGCTGGAAAATCAGTAATTCAAAGCAGAGCAATTACCCTAACCGTGGAGTGGAGGGGGTGGTGGGCTGGTTTTCTACTGGTCCTGGGTGCTGGGAGGGCGTTTGTCACTGCCAACCATCTGGCAAATGAAGATGAACATAACTGGGTTCACAGACTAGGCCATCAGGAAAAAAAAATCAGTTAAGACTCCAACACTTGTCAGTGAGAGAGTACCACCGTGCTCAGCTGTGCTTAGCTACTAATGATGTAGCTACAACCACTGACTTCCACCCCTACTCTCTAGATACAGCTGTAACCAATAACGCCCACCATCACCCCCTACCCCCCAAGACCGGCCCAGGATCTTCAAGCGGTTCTGCGGCCTCTTCTCCTTCACACTAACAGAGGAATAGCACTGTGGTTCTCAAGACTTTTCCAAACTGATGATACTGAATATCCAGAAAACAGTAAGTTTCAAACATCATTTTAAAGTAAAATTTGAGGGTGGGCAATGTGATACACTCATATAACCTCAGCATTTTGAGAGACAGCTGCAGGATTGACACATGTTTGAGTGTCGCCTGGTCTACTAAGTTCTAGGCTAGCCAATGCTACATAGTGAGACTCAGTCTGAACTTCTCTCTGAACCTAAAGTACAGTGCCAAGTAGCACACAGAATAGTTCTACTCATCAGACTCTAAGACTTTATATGCCATTTGGGATTGAGTCTTTTCAAGAACATATTCATACGTCCTTCTTCCTAAGCTGAGCTGTGTGCACAAACCCTCATGATTAAGGAGGCTGTAATTGCCAGCACTGATTGTTTCTGCTGTCCACGGTTCAGAGTGTCTTCGGGGAGCTGCTTCTTCCCCCAGTGAACATCTCTGCACTGCAATGCTTCTCCGAGTGAGTCCCTGTCTGTCTGCTCTTTCCTTCCTCTTCTCGAGGCTGCCACTTCTCCCCACTGTGTTGTATCTATCGCCAGGAGGCCCCCGTGACCCTGGTCTAGTTCATCACATCTAATCCACCCCAAGAATGGAAACCAGATGATCAAGCATCTGAAAATAGGTATAATTTAAAAATAAACAGCGTAAATGAGCTGAAACTTTTCGACATCTATTTTTACTGATGAGAAAACGATTCATCTATTTCCACTCACAGCTTAGGGTGTGTTGGAGGTATGAGAACTGTGGCAATACCATATGGCTTAAAATAATAACATCTTGGAGAGAGTCTATGGAATAATTCAGCAATCTGATTTATATGTCGAATATAGAGCTATCGTTTCCTAAATAAAATTGTAAAATTAAGTCGACACTTCAACACATAGATCAAAATAGAACTCAGTTCAAGTATCTACCCTATCTTTTCAGCCACACCAAACCCCATATTATGTATATTCACTATCACATGAGAAGCACCCTCGTATTCAAATTGCATATAATTTTTCTCAACTTGAAAATCTAGCAAATGTGTGCTTTGTTGTATTTCTTTATTTAGATGCTGGGTTGTGACTTCTTTTGCATTTCAGAGGCTAAAAATAAATAATTATTATATTTAATTTTCCAAGAGTCAGTAAGTCAATAGATATGGCTTTATGTCTCCCTTACAAAATTTCCACTTGTGCCAACACTGAGTAAAATCAATCTCTCTCTCAATATCTCTCTCTCTCTCTCTCTCTCTCTCTCTCTCTCTCTCTCTCTCTCTCTCCTCTGTTTCCAGATAAATGCCAGTCATTTGGACAGGGCTAACTCACAGAAGGTGCAGCAGGCACAGATGGCACTAATGCATAAATGTAATCTAGCAAAAGAATGCCAACGCCAAGCCGTAAAAGGTTCCAAGTAACTACAGTGCACTTACAGGAAGTCTGTGGTTGGCAAGGTTAATGCCGCAGCAGTGAGGGTTCGCTGTTTGTTCCCAGAGCAACACAACAAAGTCTCAAGTAAATGAGCACACTTCACGTATTCGCTACAAATGCACTGATTTCGATAAATGATGTATCATTAGAAATAGCAAGGTCCACACAACACACACACACACACACATACACACACACACACACACGCACGCACGCATACACGCACACATACACAAACTCACACATACTCACACACACACACACAAACTCACACAAACTCACACACACACACAACATACACACACACAACACATACACACACAAACACACACACACACACCACACACATTTTTGAGCAAAGCCCTTACTGGATTCAAATTCACAATTCTCCTGCCTCAGCTTCTATAGTAGCTGGTGTCACAAACAGGTGTGTGCTAACAAGAAAAACATTAAATAAAGATAATATGATTTGTGTCATTCCCTGGACATATTCAGATATGGATCTGAAAGATGTTCATTCCCTATTATTATACTTATTTTGTTTTCTTCATAGTACTTACCACCTAAAATATCATTGTTTGCCTATGGATGTACCAAAGTATGACTCCCTCAGTTACCTTCACTGGTATCCTTATTCATGGGACAATATTTCATACTTACTTTGAATATTTACCTACTGTCTGCCTTATGAGATAGAGATTAACTCCACAAGAAGAAAAATTCGATATGTATCTTACTCATTAATTCCCCTTGTGCTTTGTAATAAATCATAAAGTGAACAAATATTAAACAAAATTAAAAAATGAAGAAATTTATGTGCACTTATTAAACACCACTTGGATACACATTTGAAATGATTGCAAACCAAGGGTAAACGGCATTTGAAGGACAGTTAGTGCATACTCTTGCCTTTCCTCGCTTCCTCGGCTTCTCACTCCACTCTTCCCTAGGTGTGGAATTCCCACCAACTACCCATTGTATAGGAAAATGTAACTATACCTCTAACATTTATAGTCTGTTAAATTTTATATATGAGTAAAAGATCAATAGGGCTAAATTTTTTCAAGAGTCTTGCTTGTCCCTGTTCCTGAAAACTGCTCCCAAGAGAAGGGAAAGACCCAGGCTGAAAGAGTAGGAAGAGAGGCGACAGGGTTTCAGGGGGGGAGAACAGCAGCGTAGAACGCCTTCCCGGGACAATCAATTAAAATGTCCTCATTAGCATTAACTGGATAAAAGTGATCCGCTTTTCTTGAAAAAAAAAAAAATACTTTTCATCCTTCCTTGATGAAAACTCCTATGAGTTTTATTCTCAAAACACCCCACCTGGAATAAAAGTATCCCCTCCTAGACATGCAGTGGACACGTTCTAGGTGTCCATTTATGCCTGACTGTGAATAGCACTAAGCACTACAATGCCAACACTTTCCTGTACGACGTGCACAGCTGGTGCATTTGTATTGTGTCTAAGCAGCACCACACGCTCTGGTGCATGCTGTGTACTCTGCAGTACCACAGCAGAAATAAGACAATGGTTTCATTGTCTTAGCAGTTACATGGATGGAAAGTCTGTGGACAGAAGGATCGTGTTGATGGCAGATCTTAGCAACCCCAGCATACAATCGTCTTTCCATAAATAAGAACTTGTGCACATTTTCACTTAAAAAAGTGCCTTAGAGAGTCTCACTTACGCTCTGGGGTTATTGCCAAGTAAAATAAGGTTACTTGAATACAAGGACAGCAACAGCCAATCATCTGATAACATGCCAAGCGATGAACAGGCAGGTAGCATATACAGTGTGGATGCACTGAACAGAAGAATGGTTCACATCCATGGCAGATGCAGCAGCACCATCCTTGATATAAACACGCTATTCAGAAAAGTGTGAAATTTAAGTGCTTCTTCCGAAAGCTCTCCATTTAATATTTGCAGAATGAGGTTGGCCACAAACAGCTGAAATGAACCTACACATGAAGATGCCGTCCCTACCATGAAAAAGTATTCAATATCCAGAGGACAGATAAATGAGCAATCACAAATGTGCTTAGTTTACACAACATGGCTGTTACGACTGCCATGTAAAATAATATAAGAAGGTATGGTTTATTTTTATTCCAATTAGTAATGCATATTAATTGTGATGAGATTCACTGTGAAACTTCTATATATGTGTATATTGTACAGTAATGATATAGTTTACACACAGGACAGAAATTAGTACTTATAAAACATAGTCTCAAGCAGATTTTTAAAACAGCCTGAGAGAAAAAAAATGGGATAATACTTTAACTCTTTGACAGCTGGTAGAGGATACATTTTGCCTTGGCCCTTCTGACACCTATACATTTTTCCTTAAAAATATATTTTTATTTTGTAATAAGAAAAAGTGTTTGCCACACATTACTACACACAAAAAACACATAAACAATGATTATGTTACTTTTCCCCAAATATTTCTTTTTGTGTGAGTAATTGCATAGACATTTATATGACAGAGCACCTTTGGAGGTCAGAGGATAACTTGCAGAAGTCAGTTCTCTCCTTGCACCCTGTGGTGCCAGAGATCAAACACAGATCCTTGGACTTGGCAGCAAGAACCTTTATCCACTGATCCATCTTACCAGATTGCCCTACACCCTTTATTTATTTAGTATAATGCTATGGGATTAAATGTGTAATCCTGAGGAGTTTTTCTCAGATATGAGCTGTGGTATGTTACCGAACTTTATGCATGAAAAGAGTAAAAGGCTTTGGGAACAATATGGGTGAATGGCTGCCTTCACTTTTGAATATGATGATGAGAGTGGTCAATAATATAGGTTTTTCCTGTCTGTAAAAACCCCATCTCAGCTGTCCTTCAATTATACCATGTGGAGTACAGTAGCACCTGCCTCATAGCATTACTGGGAGAACTGAGGAAATGTATGTGATGCTCAGTGTCCATGCAGAGCAACACAGAATGCCATGTGTTACACTACTGTGTCCATTCAACATACTTGAAATACTTTGATGCATATAATTATTTTCAAAGAAAATTTCACAGTAGATAGTAGAGCTGAAATAGAAAAAGATTCCAGAAGTCAAGTTTAAAACCAGAAAACATCTGTTCAGCAGGCCCTTCATGAAAGGTTCTCACTCCTCTGTATAAAATGACCCTATTTTCAAAGAATTCACCTCACCATTTTAGTAAGACATAAGTGAATAGTGATGAAAGTTTAGATGCATTTGTGGCACACCTCAAGTTACAGTGTGGAGAGCTTGAAAATTTTATGCTCCTATGTTTTTGAAAATAAAAAAGAGATAAAGGGGATGGAAGAGAAGAAAGGAGAGCAGAGGAACAAGAATAGGAGAGAAGTGGAGGGGAGGGAAAGGGAGGAAGAAAAAGAAAAAGTAACAATTTGGACGCTAGAACAAACCACCTTTCTCTCTAGCTTGGCCAGAACAAAGAGGGTTGAAATGACAGCATATCCCACAGCCAGTGCTCCTGTCCCCATTTCCAGTTTTCTGCAGAACATAACATGTTCAGTTGTGGACAGCCTTCCTGAAATTATATGCCATTTTTTAAATTTAATCTTCATTACGAAGATTAACATGTATTGATAGTTTTTTTGGCTTTAACTCTTAAGAAAATTAGTAAATGAATGAATTTTAATTTTTACTAATGCTTAGAAAACACCCATAAATGTCAATAAGCTTTTCCTCCCACTAATATGTAAGCAAACAAATAAATAAAATAAAAATTAAAAAGATGTTTTCATTCCCTAGCTATTGTGAACACAACAACAATGAACATTGTTGAACAAGTATCTATAAGGTAGAATGTCGAGTCCTTTAGGCATATGCCAAGGAGTGGTATAGCTGGGTCATGTGGCAGATTGAATTTAAAGTTTAGAGGACAGATTTCCAGAATGTGTGCATCAGTTTGCAATCCCACCAACAGTGAATGAGGATTTCTTTTTCCCACATTGCTCCAGCATTTGTTGTCCATTCTTTTATTGGTCTTTGCTCTTCTGATTGGGGTAAGATGATATCTCAAAGTTGTTTTCATTTGCATTTCCCTGATTGCTGTGGATAATGAACAGTTGCGGATATCTCTTCACCATTTTAATCCCTTCTTCTGAAAGCACTGTAGATCCCAAGCCCATTTTTGAATGGCTCATTTGTTGGGTTTTCTGTTGTTTGTTTGTCTGACTCTTTGTGTTTAGAGTTTTAGATGTACTCTGGATATTAATTTTCCATTAGATGTATAGCTGGCAAAGATTCTCTCAATCTAAGTGTCCTTCAAGTGATGAATGAATAAAGAAAATGTGGCACATACACACTATGGAATACTGTTCAACTCTGAAGAAAAATGAAACAATTAACTTCGCAGATAAATAGATGAAAATAGAAGAGATCATACTGAGTGAAGGAATTGACCCAGAAAAACATGATGTCTCTCATTTGAGTCTCCTAGCTCCAAATCTTCAGATGTGAGTACATAACCTGGAGGAGCTGCAGAAACTTAGAAAGTAAAAAGAAACCACTGTGGGGCAGGGTAAGCAATAGAGAGGAGAATATCAGGTTATGAGTGAGCTGAAGGGGGGGAGTGGGGGAAGCAGAGGGGTTTTAATTAGGGAGAGGAGAGAAATAAAAATAGAAGGATGGAGGAGGGTAAAATAGCAGTAAGGCTGTCTGGAAATGTCATAAGAAATCATACATCTATCTATCTATCTATATCTATCTATCTATCTATCTATCTATCTATCTATCTATCTATCATCTATATTCCCACCTATATGTATTTCCAATCTGAGCTGACATTTCTTCTCCCTCAAGAAACATAAACTATTAAAAAAAAACTGGCATGAAAAGTTTTCTTTTGAATTGCTGATAATGATTGACCAAGAGACACCGAAAATATTACACATTGTTACTATTGCCCTTGGTTACCCCCAGACAAGGAAGATATGTCCCCATCTGAAGACACCATGCACGTCATATAACTTGAAAGCTTCCTCACTAAATACTGGCTTTCATAGTACCAAAAGGCACCAAGCAGGTTTCCAAAGCATGGAAGCAATCAACAGTCCTCCCCACCTATGATGCCTGTGAGCCACAATGACCAGCATGACACAACAACCCTAAGGGTGCAATACTGGCATGCACACGTTGGCATTAACAAACAGCTCTTTAGTTGGACTTACGACCTGTCCAACAAGAAAGAAATCACGCCTGGTACTGGAAATCCACCATTTACCCAGGGATAGTGAAATCATGAATCTTGGAGAAGAACCCACAAACTCCACTTCACTAGCACAACCCCTAACTATATTCTAAATGTTTGTCCTTATACCTACATGTAAATGTAGTCTTCACTTCTCATCAAGGAAACTTCTCTATGCAGCAGATAGAGACCATTACAGAAAACTACAACCAACCAAAATGCATAGTTATGGAACCCAGCCCCAGCTGATATATCTACAACAAAACTCTTGCACCTACGGCTTAGGGATCATTGCAGAAGAGGGGATAGAGGGATTGTAAGAGTCAGAGGATCATGAAGTTTGCAGTGAGATTATTTCTTCTGGAAATTTCAGTGAAGTCACATCCATTAAGTGTCACCAACATGACTGCCTAAACATAATCGGAACAAGGATAACACCAATAGACATGGTAAGGTGGATTTCGGAAAGCTCGCAAAGTCTCAACCCTAGACAAAGAACTAAAGGCAATCAAGGAATGCTAAGAACAGGAGAAACAGTCTTCCCCAGGGGAGAGCATACCAAGTGGTTATCCAATACCAAATGGTCAAACCTGAAAACATACATACAAGTAATATTATAAAGACTGAGCTTTCCCTCTCCCTCTCTCCTCCCCTGCCCCATGTGATAGCAATTAGAGAAGAGGGCATGAATTTGAACAAAGAGCAAAGGAGGGTTCATGGGAGGGTTTGGACCAAAGAATGGAAAGGGGAAATGATGTAATTATATTCTAACCTCAAAAAATAATTTAAAAAAGGAATAAATCACTCTAGTCACAACAGCAACATTAAGAAAATTGAAGCACCCATTTTATGTTCTTAATGGGGCAGTTACTTATCATAGGAAAATCTCAAAAGATCCAAATTTGGCTCTACTAAGTTCCTTGCAAACCAATCTTGTATTATCATCCAAAACAACAGAAAATCAGTCAGGGCAGCTCTCTGGAGATGGCTTGCCCTAGCTGGACATGCTCAGGCTCTTCTGGGTGGCTTATAACTGACTGTACTGAAAGCCTCGCTGCAGAACATCCATGGAAACCTGTCTCTTTGGAAGCAAGTTTTCATGCCACTCACTTGGTCCAGTTTTTCCAACTCCAATTTGTAATTAGAATCTATCCTTATAAAAATACTGCCTTGATCATGCCTCTCTCAAAGAACAGATTTGATTTATTGTATAAACTAGAAATAAAGAAGCTATAAAATGCTCTATGTCATTAAGTGACAATGAGAATGATAAAGTACATATTGAGCATCAATTATGTACTGGACACTGTGCTATTTTGTTTTTTTAATCATCTAATAGTAGTCAAAATGCATTGGATGTAAATTAAAAACAAGAAATACTATTTTGTTGTCTGATCAATCTTTCATCTATCTACTTATTTATCATAAATGATCTGTATCGTAAGTTTGACTAAACCTTACTAGTGACCATTTAGACAGACGCTGTCACATAAATAGAACACAGCCTGAACTTGCTGACTCCAGATACATTCATTTCTGATTGAATCTCCAAGGTAGAACCTGCCAGAGGCTGCTGACCGTACAAATTAAAACACAGAATCCTCTAGAGCAGTGGTTCTTATCCTGTGGGTCATGACCACTTCGGATGTCACATATCAGATATCCTGCATATCAGATATTTACATTACAATTCATAACAGTAGCAAAATTACAGTTATGAAGTAGCGACAAAATAATTTTCTTGTTGGGGGTCACCACAACATGAGGAACTGTTCTAAAGGGTCATAGCTCTAGGAAGGTTGAGAATCATTGCTCTAGAGAATATTTTTTGTCAACAGAACACTGTTGACAAAATTACAGGGATGGGAGAGCACTCCAGAATTCCAGCCTGATGAACGTATCCCGAATGCTTCAGCATTTTCATGTCAAACTCTCCATTACTCACTCTGGCCCTACAGAAAAATTTAAATAACACTGGAAAAGTGGTTTATTACCTTAAGTACTGCTACTTTGCTATCTGTAGAGGCTAATGTATTGCATTACATATAGAAATAATTGCTACTGCTGCCCTCATTAAAAGCCATTAAATCATGAGACCATTTGAAACTGCTGTAGTAGAAGAAAAATGTTCCTTTTTTTTTACTGTATCATACTCTGAAACCTCACCAAAAAAAAAAAAAAAAAGATGTACTGCTGCACTGCACTACTTGGAGGTAAGACTGTGAATATGAGCTCTTGAAACCAAGTGTACATTTCTACTGTGTGGGAGAAACAAAAGATTATTTCAGCCTTCCAAATCTGAGGAAAAATTCTGTCTACACTGTGACCCCTCCAGTACAGAAGTAAGCCATGGGCTGATGCTGTAGCCCATGTGGTTGTCATGCATGCATTTGTGAGTTAGTATTGCATGCTTTTGTTGGAGGTTTTAATTTCAATAGTCCATTAATCCTTTAAATACATTAAGCATGTCCACCACTTCTGGCAGACCCTTCTGCCCTTCTGATTCTCTGTTATAGTTCAATGCTTTATCCCCAGAGCCTGAGGAACAACTGCCAACAACAAGATGAAGAAATTGAATGAAAATTACACTCGACCCATGATCTCACAATATTCTATTCTTGTGTATGCTAATATCAAGTATACATATATTAGAAATGCACACATGTTGATTTAAAGCATGTTTGTTTAATCTAGGCTTAATTTCAAGCTATTTACTGCAAATAGATCCTTTCACACTAGAGCAAGCTTAGTGTGAGGAGCAGAAGAGCCTCTCCCTGCCTGCCACATTCTCCTACTGGGAGCTGCGCTTCCAGGGTAGCAAAGAAAGTAAAACTGCAGGAATCTGCAAGTGGACAGAAGACCACTCAGGAGACCAGGTATTCTGCAAAGTATATCCAGCATAGAGATTCCATGTTTGGGAGGATGCACTCCCAATGCTTCCTCAGACATCAATATTTGGCTTGACTATAGAGAAATCGCATGGCTCAAAATTCCCATCACTTCAGCTTCCAAAGGTTCAAGTCAATCAACATCCACTTTCTCTAGGAAAAGAGGCTCTGACTACCAATGTATTAACACCATAGGCTAACATGACTACAATCACTGAGTGAGCATTTACTCCAAGCTGGGCAATGTTCTCAGAGATTCACATGTGTTAACTCATTTAGTCCTCGACAGAATGTGAAGCTGGGTATTGATGTAACACAAAACAAGGCTGGGAAATCAGTTCTAAGTTTCCTTTCCTAATAAACACATTATTCTCTGATTTGAAATCCTCATTGTAGGTTGGAATCAAAATAGTAAGTTTTTGTTGTCTATCTCAGTATTCCAGCTGCTCAGATTTCTCTTGTTGTGTTCATCTGGCATCTTTTCCCATTAGGCATCCCACCCACAATGCAATGAGTGAAGAAATCCCATGCAGTCAAGATGATCTGGGCTGGACCCACAGCACCTAAATCAGATTTGCTTGGGCCAACAGGAATACATATGCCGTGCATTAAAATAATTGCTCTATACATAAATACAGACCCTAGATAGGTTCACTGCACAATCTTAAAATTATTTGAAAAGAGGAAAAGCATGAAGGTGAAAGCAGAGTGGAAAATATGAAATGTGAGATGTAAAGCTGAGAATCAAAGATGCCAATTTTGAACATAATGAAAATAAGCATAACGAAAGTTTGCTACTAAAAATATCAAGTATATATTTAAGATTTTCTGAGCTTGAGTCACAGCACTACAACCTTTCCTATTTCATTTACTCTTCCATCCCCCCTGTGAGATAAGTGTTATTATGCAGAACATCTGAAAGGAGAAAATAAATTTGGGAAAGACTGGGTATTTGTCCATGGCACGCAGGTCCTACAATCAGGCCCAGAACCCAGATATAGCAACTTAGTGAAACAGATTTTTGAACATGGCCTGTAAAGAGGCTCTGTCTTAAATCTGTTAAGTCTGCTCTTGTTGAAAACAGAGGGCATTCAATTTTCTTATATTGCTAATGAAGTATCCAACTTAAAAAATTAAGTAAATGAAATAGGTCATGACTGAAAACAGTCTCCTCTGCATTTGTTTGTTCCCTCCCCCACCGGAGGCATGCATTTGTTTAGGATGTTTCCCACCACCTAATGACAGAGAAAGAAATATACCATAGTTAAATAGTATTTATATTTTATATTCTGAATCCTTCATGTCTGCACACAACATCAAATAAAAGTCACAATTTTTATTTTTTTCCTCCTGAAGGACTCACGGAGGTAATATTGCAAATTGCTATGAATCTCTTCTGTGTGGGTGTATAAGCTGTGATCTGCTTCTGGTCAGAAGCAAATACAAACCCCACTGTGACTCTGATTCAGAGTCTGCACTTCCCAGTATAATGGGATGTTCTAAGACACACCACTCAGCCACCCTGAGTTTGTAGGTCTTGCATTAGAACTACCTCTCTCCTTCAGATTTGAGGCTAACTGAGTCATTCACATTTTTTTCCCTTTAAACTAGCTCCTATGAAAAGGGGGAAGACGTTTTTATAAATAAAATATGAGGCTGGGAGAAAATTATACTGTCTGTATGTTGCTATCTCCTCTTCGAAACAGAATGGATCTGTTCATAAATTCTAGTCCAATGATGCTAACCTGGTAGTCAACTGGGCAGCAAGGTTCCCTTTGTAACAAAGATTTAATCTGTACTTCAAGTCCTACAAAGACTCAACATTAATACGTGCTCAATATACACAAAACCAAATGAGAACGTGTATTATTATGTGCCAAAAGACTATTTTCTAGCCCACAGCCTGCATTCACTCTGTGCCATGGTGGTGTCAGAAACACTTACTATACAGGCAGAGATCTGTGTTTCCTTTGCCACAGACAATAAATCTTTAGTGGCTTCTCCTGACACGCATGGCTCCCCGTGCTCTCGTGAGACATGGTGTATCTCTCCTGCCGCCCCCCTCACCTAACAAGGTCATTTCAGAGTGACAGTACAATGTATGGGGAATATCCAGGTATGCACAATAACCAGGATTGGCTCTGAAGAACCTTGACTGCAAATACTACAAAACCCGGTAAAGGCATCTCTCCCAAGCATCATGGAGCCAGAAGTTTGATTTCACAAATACAGATATGAGTAAGTCTGCATTAAAAGATTTCTGCCCTATTTGTTACTGACAGAAAAAAGCACTCTTATAGAAAACAGTTATTTGAGAAAAAAAATTCTAGCTTCATGGAAATCATCTTGTCATTGGATAGTAATGTAGGAACTAAATTAAGAAATTACCACTTGACTGTTTTCATTTCTATATTGCGACATTGAATCTTTTTCTCAATTTTTGGGGAAAAACAGTATTAATTTTGTCTCCATTAGCCTTTCTAAGCCAGGTTCATGAGTGCATGAAGCCCTGACATTCAAAGATGTCCAGTCTGTATAGGGCCACCTCTCACATGGACCTTATACCAGCCATGTGGCATCTTTGAGAAAACTGAGGAGAGTCTTTTGAAACGCTGCCTCTGTTCTGGGGTTCACAGACGAAGCTTCAGTTGAAAAAGGCTGTTTTAAAACAAAGGGCTGAGAATGCTGGTCTGAGGAGCTCCAGGCCAATCACAAGGAAGTTAGAAAGGCAACACGTGACTCGGAGCTTCTGACAATCACAGCACATGCGAAACCGTGTTGTTCCAGAGTCCAGCCATGACACTTTGTTTTCTTGAAGTGTCAAATTAAGACACACAAGAAGGGCTGGAGAGATGGCTCAGAGGTTAAGAGCACTGGCTGCTCTTCCAGAGGTCCTGAGTTCAATTCCCAGCAACCACATGGTGGCTGCTCACAACCATCAATAGTGAGATCTGGTGCCCTCTTCTGACACACAGGCACACCGTATACAAAATAAATAAATTAATTAAAAAAAAAAAAGACACACAAGAACTCAGAATTCACTTTAGATTTGTTGCCTTGGGCCCATCAGATGTCTCAGAGTTTAAAGATGCTTGCTGCCTAGCCTGAAGACATGACTGAGTTCAATCCCTTGAGGCCACATGGCTGAAGGAGAGAGCTAACTCCCAAAAGTTGTCCTCTGACCTCCATATGCACACTGTGGCACGTGTGAACATGGGAGCATGCACACACACACACACACACACACACACACACACACACACCAGCTAACCACATGTTTGTTTGTTTGTTTGTTTGTTTAAGTTGAAATAAGTCTCCTAAAAAGTGGGGAGGGGGGATATGGATAACACATGTCTACAGAAAGGGTCTTAAGCGAATCATGAAAAGATAAAAGTCAGAGATACTTCAAATGCCGGCATCTGAGACAAAGGAACTGCTAAATGTATTCCATTTAAATATACACTATCACAACAACTTTAGTTCAAGAATAAAACCATCAAGGAAATTTCTTCCATTTCCACTTCAGTAATTCGGTAAATGGGGGAGAAAAGTAATGAAGGGAGAGGCGGGGAGATTGGGGATGAGAGGTGAGAGGAGGGGAGGGGAGGAAAGGGAGATGTTTGAATTAAACCTAAGGTTTGATGTAGACATTATAAGGTTCTGTGGGCATGATTTACAACCTGGGTTTCCTTGTTCCCTGAGTCAGCACTTCTGTTGCTTCTCTGACTTCTCCTCTAGCTGTCCAGCATAGCAGGATAAAAAGGGCCTCTAAATCCATGGGCCATGCTTTATGTTCAGAAAATATTACACCTTAATAAATGTCAGGCTATGACTTTAAAACTAAGAAGGATCCTCTCAGTAGGAGTGGCATAATGAAAATTCATCAATTTAGCTGTGAGATGTATTTTAACACCATGAAAAAGAAGGAAGGAAGGCGCTCACACGTGCCCACAAACAGAATGAGGCGAGCAGATCACATGGGCTCGGTGCATTGTTCCATGATAGTTACATATCTGGAGTGACTAGGAGCTGTCTAGTAAACAGATAGTGACAGGTAGTAATTATTCTAATGAACATATGTGTACACTAAGCAAAGATGGCCGGGACACTGTGACAAATGCAAGCCACTAATGATGACAAGAGCTGGATTCAACTGCAGTATCTGTCACCAGCTGAGGTTGGTGACCACACTATGACAATCCTTACAGAGTGCTTCCTGGGAAAACGCAGTCTATTTTAAAAATAGACGTGGAAAATGCTGGGCACAGAAACAGGCACACAAAATCAGAGTCCTCGATGCCTCAAGGCTTTGTTCCTTGGAAGATTATAAGTTATTAAACCCAACATAAAGGGACTATGGGTGTAGCCTTCACCACCTGCTGGCTGTTGGGTCATTATCAAATTCCCATGTGCATAATGGAAACCACATCTCATGAGGATCCAGTGAGAAAGGGAATAAGCAGCATGCAGGTGTGAAATAAATTTCAATTTTCTCCTAAGCCAAGTTCTTTCCTGGGAGAGTTGGCCCAAGAGAGACTTAAATTGCTTTCTGTTAGTAAACCTGTACCATTCTTAAATATTTTGCTGAAAATATGATAATTGATAAATTGTCATCTCTCACTGTTTAAAGTGAAGTGCATGGCTGGTGGTTATAAAACATTTGCAAACATAACATTCTGTCGGTGGTATCTGAATTTCACTGTTTCCATTAAGCTAAAAAAATAAAATACTTCTAGTCTTGGCTGGGAGGCTGCTCAGTTGGTAAAATGCTTGCTACAGAAGCTTGCAGACCTGAGTTCTAATCCCACATTGACTTCATAAGAAGCAGAGCAAGGTCATGGTGGTGCACCTGTTACCCCAGTGCAGGGGAGGCAGACAGGAGGTCCCTGCAATTGATGGAGAGCTAGTCTTGTTTAATGGGTGAGTTCCAGGTTCACTCCCAAAAACAATGTGGAGAGAACTAGAGGATGAACCTTAGATGGGCCTCTGGCCTTCATATGCATGAGAACACAGGAGTAGTATGCGCGCACACACACACACACACACACACATACAAAAACTCTTCTATTTCTGAAAAGTTCTCAGTTAGTATCCATTATTTTGCTCAGTTTCACTCCTATTCCTTTTAATTAAATGGCAATTCTAAGATTCATCAGTCTTTGATCTTGGAAACAGCTGTGGGAAGATAGCCCCAAATTCCTTTCTCATCTTCTCTATCCTTTTTGAGTCTTGATGATTCCAATAGTTACTGTGCATACTATCTCCCTTAGAAATCAAATATCACCCTTTGATACCAACTTTTTAAAACAAAATCGCTTCTCAGAGTCTGCAGACCCTCAGCCTTTAGTCAGGACCCTCTTCAATTTACAAAAGCTTGACTGTTCTGGAGGGAAGAAAGGCCATGTCTCGAGCAGATGCATGCCTACAGTACTTGGAGGAAAGAAACCAGGGGGGAAATGGCTGTAGAAAGTTAAGAGCTTCGTAATTTTCCAAACAGAATACTATCTCTTCTTTCATCTCTCTTGCTGCCCTTTCTTCCCACTACTCAAACGCTGAAGGTGCTGTGTGTTTCACACTTTGCAAATGGCAAAAGTACTAGGAAACAAGACATTATATCAAGGAGTGCTCGAGACTCTGTTTCAAAGTTTCAGATGCATTTACTATGGCTGGATGCAGTAGCTCACATCTGTAATCCTCCTGGGGGCTGAGGCTACAAGTTCAACACCAACCTGAGCTACAACACAGCACAAGAATCAGAGCAGGTGCTGTGTTGGGCCCAAGAGACAAAGTGATAATAAGTGAGCAGCCCTTGGTCCTTACACTCTTCCACAGTTCCAGTGTCTGGGTCTGACTTTTCTGCCACACCCTCTTTCCACTAAGCATATCCGACTTTCTCCTCCAAGCTCAAGGCACTGTCAGCTGGGTTGCTTGCTCTGTTTGGCATCTGAATTTCCAGGCTAAACTTTACTACCCTGACCCCGCAACCCTAACTGGGTGGTTCCACAAGCTCCAGCTTCCTCCTGCTCTTATCTTTATTTCATGAAGCCGGACAACAAACTTAGAAGACACTAACTAAAGTCTCTTTTTGTCTGAGAGACATGGATTTTCTTCATCCCAAAGTTTAAGAAACAAAGCAATAGATACTTGTTGGCCATTCACTGGTTAGTCTAATAGACTAGCACCATAGACCATCTAGACCTGCACAAGACTTCAAGTTTCCCCTGTAATCTCCCACCCATGGTTCCAAGGCTCCAGATAACTGAGCCAAGCTTTCTTGCCTTCTGGACCTGGTCCACTCCTTCAGAATCGCCTCTGTTCTGTGCTGTTTCCTCACCTCTCACTTCACCTCATGCTCCACAGGTGGAGTGTTTTGCCTTAACACAGAAGGCAAATATCTAGACCATCCATTACTAAGTTGGGCAATCCTTTTCTCATACCCTTCCTCTGCCTTGAACTAATATTTGAACTGTTCATTATTTACTTTCCACCTGCCGACTACGGGTCTTCTGAGTAGGTTACAAACATGTTAATGAACACGTGCTAAATATTTTGGGGTCTCAAACATTGTCTGAAATTAGTGGCTGCTCAAGAAAAATGGTAATTTTTTATTATATTGCTATGTCTCTCATGTCCTAATTCTAACATACGATGAAAAGCCAAGCAATTAATTGGTGGAAAATTGTAATTGTGAAGTTGTCACATAGGTAATTATATATGTATGTAATATATATATATATATATGTGTTTGTGCCATTCTTTGCCATATATCATAAATTATTTGCAGACAATTCATGTGTATATTATTAAAATAGTATGAAGCAAAATTATTATTTTCAAAATACATTTTGAATGGCAATATTATAATGGATTTCTAGGGCATAAAGTAATGAGAAATTTAATTAGAAATTAGAATACATCTTGATTGAATAAATAGCTTTATTCTTGCCGGGCGGTGGTGGCACACGCCTTTAATCCCAGCACTTGGGAGGCAGAGGCAGGAGGATCTCTGTGAGTTCGAGGCCAGCCTGGTCTACAGAGCGAGTTCCAGGAAAGGCACAAAGCTACACAGAGAAACCCTGTTTCGAAAAACAAAAACAAAAACAAAAACAAAAAAAATAGCTTTATTCTTGCCTTTCTTGCTCTGGCTCCACTATATCCTTTGGGGCTTTCTTAGTTTACTTTTTGCTATTTGGGTTCTGGAGGTTTTTGTTTTTTTCATTTTCATTTGTTTGTTTGCTTGCAATACACTTCCTCTGTAGCTCAGACTGGTCCATAACCCACTTTGTAGCCCTTGCTAGCCTCAAACTCATGTCATTTCTCCTCTCTTAGTTTCCCAAATGCTGGGATTTTGACTGCCATCCACTACACCCCGCTGGATTATAGTTTTTCAAGACTTTTTAACCTCATGACTGCCCCAAGTGAAACATAATGAACTTCTAGCAGGTGTAGATTATCCAGTTATCTTTAAACTTAAAATGAAAATAAAACCTAACTCCTCTTTAGATACAGTAAGTGGCAACTTGTAACTCCTTTCTCTAATTTTCTTAGAAAACATTTTGCCTCACAAGCGGAGACAGAAATGTGTTTCAAATACTCCAGTAGTAACAAAATAGCAAACATAGGTAAGTGAATAGAAAAAGAAGTATCTACTACAAATAAATAACTTACGTTTAAGATATTGAGTACATGTGTTTTCTCTTTCTGTCTGTTTTTCAATGTTGACGTGCTTGCCTGTGTGTCCATTTGTGCAGCACTTAAATGCCGGGGCCCTCCGAAGCCAGAAAGGGTGTTTGATGCACTGGAACTTGTGTGGTATTGTGTTCCCCAAAATATTGTGCACCCTAATCAACTTATCTGGGGTCAGAGACAGAACAGCCACTAGATACAAAGGCTAGAAAATGGTGGCACTCACACCTTTAATTCTAGCATTCCAGAGGCAGAAATCCACCTGTTCAAGGATACAGCCAAGCATGGTGACTCACGCCTTTAATCCCAGGGAGTGGTGGTAGAAAGCAGAAAGGTATATAAGACATGAGAACCAGAAACTAGAAGCATTTGGCTGGTTAAGCATTCAGGCTTTCGAGCACAGTTCAGCTGAGAGCCATTGGGATGAGGACACAGAGGCTTCCAGTCTGAGGAAACAAGACCAGCTGAGAAGTTGGCCAGGTGAGGTTAGCTGTGGCTTTTTCTAGTTCTCTGATCTTCCAGTTCACCCCAATACCTGGCTCAGGCTTGATTTTATTAATAAGAACTTTTAAGATTCCTGCTACAGGAACTAGAGTTACAGAGAGCTGTGGGCTGGGAGCTGTCAGCTGGTGCTGAGAGAACCTGGGTCCTCTAAGAGAGCAGCCAGTACTCTTAGCCACTGAGCCATTTCACCAACCTCTACCTGGCTTTTGGAGACACTCACTCTGTAATCCAATGGACTCTGAACTCACAGTGATCCTCCTGCCTCTGCCTCCTTAGTTCTGGGATTACAGGGGTGAGCCACCATGCTTGACTTTAATATTTTTCTCATGTTTGCCATTAAGCAGAGTGTCTTATAGTTGCTATTGATAAACTAATACTATTGTGTTTATACAGGAAATACCCAAAATGACATCCTTGGAGCAGGGAAATATCCTGTTTTCTATTATTCAGTACAAAGGCATGGGTTTTTTTGTTTTTGTTTTTTTTGTTTTGTTTTGTTTTGTTTTTGTTTTTTGTTTTTTGTTTTTTTTTTTTTTGCAAAATAATAACATCGCCAGTATTTGCATTACCATGCCATGTCATGAAAGTCTTTCAAAGTGTCTCCTCAAAACCTCAGGCCATTACTTGAAGCCACTGGCCTCCCACGGGACGTTTAAACCTAAAGTTTTATCTTAATAAAACTGGCTTTGTATTCTATTCTTAAGGAAGCAATACATGTATTTGATCTACTAAGTGCCTAGAAAAGTATAGTTGATTAGTATTCTTCTACTCATAAGCAATCTAAAATACACTTTTACTTTAATTGATCAAGAGTAAGGTAAGTATGCTACAAGAAAAAAAAATCACAAGCAAGCCATTCTCCTTAGAGGTTTGTTGAAACCTGGGGCAAGAGGTCAAAGACTAGATGGGTGTTATCTGCCATCCAGTGAGCTGTATGGAGAGAGACCACTTAATAAAAGAAGTGTATTTATCTGATTTAAATCAAAATGATTGATTTTCATTTAACATGTGTCTAGTATTGTTAGCCTTGCTTGAAAAATCAATTTTAGTGTGACCCAACGGGAGAACAGTTCCATGTATCTCTATATATTTAGTGACAGGGATACATTAGTGCTCTTCTGTGAACAACTATTAAATAAAAGGAGAGACTGCATTTTTCAGTTGTGCCACATGGCAGCAAGTGGTAGGTAGCCTACCAAAATGACCATGGGAATAATCCAATCTCATATGCTAAATTCTATTTTTTGAGGAAAAATTGTAAAGGAATAGAGATGGTATAAAAATAGAACACTAGCAGACAATTAGCTATATAGATCTTTTAAATCTCCATCCCCTTTGCTTCCTTCCATATGCAGATATTTTCAATTTATTTTAAAGCATAATAGCAGCAGAAAAAGGTCACTATGGAGCTAGACTCATGGCTTTGCAAGAGTCACTTGAGCAGATTTCAGCATATTATGAAGAATGCTTGCCATTTTTCCAGCTTATATGTTACAATAAAATATTTGTGTTTTTCCTTGATCATGGATAGCCTAGGAAATGTCTTATTGCTAAGTATGTGTTGCTGTAAAATTATATTTGTTAATAGTAAGTTAGATTTTGCAAATATAAATTCTCTTAAAAAGCTTTTTTTCCTGAAGGGTGATGGGCAGGGTCCAGAGATCTCCTCATGAGCAAAAAGGAAAGGATCCTTCTTCATAGAGCAGCCTTGTTTAGATTTTGATTAAAAATTAAATAAAAAGACAAGCTCACACTCTAAAATATTTTGTGGATCTTTTCAAACTCTACACAAATGAAAGACCCAGAGATTAGAAAAATTATGTTGTATTGACACAAATCGATGGCAGTGTAGAAATCCCACATCCCTGGACTCCAGTGAAGTAAGTAGCCTTTCCAATTTGCCAATGGTGTTAGAAGCTGCATTAATTCCACCCTCATCCAACAGTCCTCTCCAACT